>BCLG01001606.1:89625-101900 GCA_001602295.1 Zoysia matrella | reverse complement strand
ATCGTCGGGGAGGGCATGGGGGAGAC
The DNA here is from genome assembly GCA_001602295.1 of Zoysia matrella. Classification (NCBI taxonomy): domain Eukaryota; kingdom Viridiplantae; phylum Streptophyta; class Magnoliopsida; order Poales; family Poaceae; genus Zoysia; species Zoysia matrella. The sequence continues at coordinate 101,874 of BCLG01001606.1, read as the reverse complement.
CGTGATCTCCGGCAGCCGGAGCATCGCCGGCGGCTGGACTACCTTCCGGAGCGCCACCGTTGGTAAGTACTCTGTGCTGATGACCACAAGAGCGCGCGGCGGCGAAGTTATTTTGCCGAGCAAAACATCGGAAGCACCGCATGCAGCGGCAGATTTATTACCATGAGTTGGCCTCATGAGCAACGGAGACGCAGGATGCACGTGCACTGACTCACCTTCTTCGTTTACGCAGCGGTGTCCGGCGCGGGGTTCATCGCGCGGGACCTGACGATCCGCAACACGGCGGGGCCGGCAGCGCACCAGGCGGTGGCGCTGCGCGTGGACTCGGACCGCTCCGCCTTCTTCCGCGTGGGCGTGGAGGGCCACCAGGACACTCTGTACGCGCACTCACTGCGGCAGTTCTACAGCGACTGCCGCGTCTCCGGCACGGTCGACTTCGTGTTCGGCAACGGCGTCGCGGTGCTGCAGCGCACGGCGCTGGCCACGCTGGCGCCGCTGGCGCCGGGGCAGGTCGGCAGCGTCACGGCGCAGGGCCGCCGCGACCCCAACCAGAACACGGGCTTCGCGTTCCACGGCTGCACGGTGGAGGCGCGGCACCCGACCTTCCTGGGCCGCCCGTGGAAGCCCTTCTCCCGCGTGGTGGTCATGGAGTCGTACCTCGGCCCCGGCGTGCAGGCCCGCGGCTGGCTCGAGTGGGCCGCCTGGGACCGCGCGGAGCTCGCCACGGTGTTCTACGCGGAGTACAGAAACTACGGGCCCGGCGCCGGCGTCGCGGGCCGCGTGAGGTGGCCCGGGTACCACCTCATCGTGGACCCCGCCGTCGCCGCCCGGTTCACCGTGCGCCGGTTCATCGACGGGCTCGCGTGGCTGCCCGGCACCGGCGTCACGTTCACCGCCGATCTGTTCAGGAAATGATGATTTTTTAATTTGGAAAAGATATAGCCAATGATATACTGATATACAGACAGCTATTACGTTCAGTAGATCCTAATGTTTATGGAGTAGTTGTATATATATACAGGCGTTGCTGTTTCACGTTGAATTCATTTTTCGGTGTGCCATTTTGAAACGCAAATTTAGGATGGATCTAGTTATGTTTGTACGGTGATAGCACCGATATGGCAAATGATCTGGTGGCATAAGCTTTTCAGAGATTATATTTGCTCAATTTTATCGAATTAGAAAGAAAATGACTTGACATAACCTCGAGTCAGTACGCCAGCTCAAAGCAGCGTGCTGATCGCAGGAGTGCACGAGGCCTGATTTCTTTCCAGCTGCCCAACCTCAACTGGTCAGTTTGATGTCCAAAATACGTCCACTGGCATCGTCTCTGTCAGTGACGACATCTTCTTTAAAAAAAGAAAAAAGAAAAGAAAGGCATTCCTACAGGGAATCTAACATTTTTCACTTTTGTGTTATTTGAAAATTAAAATCATCTGTAAAAAAAAAAGAGCTGCATAGAAACACACGACGGCAAGACATTCCTGCGCAATTCCCGAACTGCCCTCGAGCCGACGCTTCCTCCCATCTTCCGGCACGTCTCGATCCAGATCCGGCCGCCTGCGACCTGCCTTTTTCTTCCACCGAGACTATTCATCCGTCCATTCGCTCACCCCTCGCCGCCGCCTCCTCGCCGCTGCCGTCCTTCCGCGCGTGGGCTGCTATCATCTTTCCCGGGTAAGCAATCTTTCGCTCGTTCCTGGGACGAATCGCGCCGTTGTTGATCCGCTTGCGGTTCATCTGCTGCGTCGTGGTGTACTATACCCGTTTAGTTCCCTGTAAAAGTTCGGTGCTTTCTGGTTCAATCGAACACCCGGGATCTGTCCAGGTTTGGGAATTGGGATCGACTGTAGTAGTACTAGTAGTTTTGCAAGGATTGATTGGTTTTTAAGTCCGTGCTAGTTACTGCCCAACCCAGTGGCAAACTGATTGAAATCCAGGTGCGCTGGATCCGTCCAAATCGCTTTCTCAAGTGGATTTGCTGCGTGGATCACAGTATAGCAAAATTGTTTTACCCAAAGTTCAGGGGTTACATGTGCATCTGAACCCCCATTTCCTGTGTTTAGTCAGGTCTTAGTCAAGTTTTCAGTTTTGACGAGTACAAGTGCATTGCCTTGTATTCATTACTTAGAGAATAAGTGTGTGATGCAAATTTTTGTTATGAACAATATATGCTCGCAAGTGTGACAAGTGAATATTTACTCAAGTTCGTGACATTGTTTGCCGTATAAATGATATGGGTTCTTCATTATGCTCATTGCTTAAGAAAATTGAGCTTCTACAAATACTTGTTTTGTTAACTTTCTTTTTGGTGGCTGGACTGTTTTCTTAGCCGTTTGAGATAATCTGGAGGATGGAGGAGAGAGGTGTCTTAAATCGTTGGCTAGTTGCTGCTGCCTATAGTTTCTTTTCAACCATGAGCCTTACAATTATGCATATGAGCCTGGATTTTAGGACAATCACGTTGTTTTCTTAATACTACTTTGCCTTTCCACATTGACTATTTGTTAATCCTTCATTTGTTTCGCAATATCACCACTTACTCAGAGATTGTAATTTATAAAGCCCATCCACTTGTCTCTCATGTAAAATTTGGTCCACTGAGATGAAATTTGTGCCCAGCATTTCTATGTCAGCCTGATTGCACCACCTGCAAGGCTGCATCCTAAGGTCTGCAACCCATCGTTTTCCCCAGAATAGTACTTTGATATACTGATTTGCGTATTGCACTATGAACTAGGCATTGCCAACTTGAAATAAATGTCAATGTTTATTTTGACAAACTGATGGCTAGTGCTATTTATAAGTTGTTGCTTGTTTAGTGAAAAATGAAGTGGACAAAAACATTTTGGTTGATGAAGTTTTGGTATATCATGCTAGTCTTTTTCATTTCATGATTTCAGCACCGCACACTGCTTTTTTATACTGACTGGAGTTCTCTTCTTTTTTCTTGGCTTAACCAACAGTGCACCATGGCAAAGATCAAGCCGAAGACGTTGCTGGCCCAGAGCAAACAGAAAAAGGGCCCTAGCCAAATCAGCGTGACCACCATCATAACCTACGTGGTCCTCGGCGTCCTAGTGGTATCCTCTGTTTACGCCGCTTACAAATACTGGGTGGGCAGAGGTGCCGCTGCTGCAGTGGGTGTCGAGGGGAACTAGGCCTTAAACGTGTGACAGATTTTGTTGTTGTACTAGTACTATCGAGTTGGATGATTTTGGTTTAAATCCAGTTAACGCGGTATGGATAGCATGTGCATTTCATTCATATGTACTACCTCCGACTTTTTTTTAAGTCATTTTGGTTTAGCACGGAAATTAAGAAAAAAGGCGGGATGTTTTGGAAACGAGAAAGAGAGATAGGATAGAGATGTATTAGAAAGAGAAAAAATTGCTTCGAAAAGTGAAAATGATTTATAATTTACAAAATTTTGAAGAGTCTAGAGTGAATTATAATTTGAGACAGAGAGAGCAGTAAATACTGTGTTCTAATCCCTTTCTTGCCTGGATTGAATGCATTTGCTGGAACAACCCATACAGGGTCTCTGATGTTGCTTGGTGCTGTACTTGGGTCTCTTGCAAGAGGTTGAAAATGCGTAGCCAAAGCTGCAGCATGATGACCATGTGTGGGTGGTAGCAGGGGGAAGAATTGGAGATTAGGCTTGCTTCGGAACACAGAAATTTTACTAGAATCTCATTAAAATTTCATAGAAATCAGTTTAATTTCACATAAAAACATAAAAAATAAAAAAATTAAGCGTTTCAAAGCAAGCCTTATAGTGGAGAAGGAATGTGTTTAGGCGCAAAGAAAGGAGTACTAGTACTATGAGCTGGTGAAGTCCCCGACAAAAGCTAGTGGAGCGGGCACACCGGTCCCCTGCTTCACACGAACGCTGCCATCTTTGGGCATTCTCTCACCGCGGGTGGAACCGATGATTGATATCCTGTCCCGTGACCTCAGCACATCACCGTTTTCTTCCACCAGCCACACCCACACGCACGCGTCGCGCTGCGTAATCCCGTCTCATCGGTCAGGGCGGCATGGCGAGGATGTGATTGCGGCAATTCTCCATTCCTAGTTGCTGTCTGCTGCGGCTGCTGCTGGACTTGTTTGGTGCACCAACTCGTGGCAGGAAATGTTTCCTGCCACGCGGACCCTTGTGCCGGTGTTTGTTGTCCAGGTCAAACTTCTCCACCTGAAAAGAGAGATATTATCTTTAAGTGGATCGGAAAGACATTTTCAGATGTGTGTACGTGCCGTCGCGTCTGCCATCCGTTTTGTTCCTTTTCCACCCTGAATGAAAACGGTCCTTGTCTGAGAATGAGGTGGTTAATTAGGCAGACTTCTTTCCGGTCCATGCCCTAGCGTATTCGCCTCGGTGATTTCTTGCAAACTGCACACAGTTAAGTGCTACCTTCGTTATAAAATATAAATATTTTTAGATTTAGATAAGATTAAATTATTTTAACTTCTATCAATTATATATAATCTTTTCATTCTTAAATTATTGATATTGTTGACGTTGATGACTATTCGTCTTATTAAAAAAATTAATTCAAATGTGTAAAATTATAATTCATAGTCCTAACTGCTTTGATAATAAAACAAATTATAACAAAATATGTAATACTCATCAAACTTTTTTGAATAAAATAAATAGTCAAAATTGATGTCTGAACAATGTCAATAATTTAGAAAGTAAGAAAGTAGAAAAGTTTTTAACATAAAAAATATAATTTTTATAAAAATTTATTTAATGATGAATTAAAAAATATAATCTTTATATAATAAAATATTATTTATCTAATGCTAAACACTGTGTCTAATCTCCATGTGAAGCACGAAGCACTCGGAAAGTTGGCCAAGCACCCGGAAGGAGAACAAGGTTTCCGTGCGATTATCTTCACTCGGGAGATATTGTGCTAAACGTCGGAGCCTCGGAGGCCAACCCATCTCGGTCGTCGCAAAAACTAAATAAAGTCTCCACCGTTAACTAGTTCCGTTATCTTTTTTTTTAAACATACTACTCCTACTCCGTAGTTCCGTTTTCTAGATGGAATGCCCAAGCACTCAGATGGGCCCGACTCAGACCCCAGACCCCATAGGCCAGAGTAACAGTCGAAGCCACTACTGTCCGGCTGTCGCACTACCACATCATCGCCGCCGCACTACCACATCATCGCCGCCGCATCCTCGTCGTGGTCGCCGTCGTCCTTTGCGTCGCCACTCCTCCTTGCGGCCGCCCTCGTCCTTGCGCCTGCTGTCATCCATCGTGCTGCGCTGCCTGTAGATCGGGGCACAGGTACCTCTATAGCCACCTGCTCTCCATCCGCGCATCTCCTCCCCAATCTTCGATTTCTCTGCATCACCAGTCAGCCTCTCCTGTCCCACCCCTGGCCACTGCTCCTGTGCTCCACCACGGCTTCCTAATCCAGGTCAGTTGTTATTCGTGAGGTGAGCTAGTGTTTTGTGGTGGATTAGTCCGCTTTCCTTTTTTAATTAATTTTCTACTTATCTTTTAGGTTTCCTGAATTTTACTTTACAGTGTTCTGAGTTTGTGGGTTCCTCAATATAATTTAGTAGCAAAATTGTAGAGTTATGCGCAATTTTGCTCTGGATTTGATCCTTCACATGATATTTCATTGGGTTTTTATGGGATTTAGTCCTGTAATTCTAATAATATGATTATTGGTAGAAGGATAGAAGCTAGTAGTGTAGTATGTTCAAGGAAGTCAATTCACACTGTCATTTATTTATTTGTTAGATGTCACCCTGCTGCTAGCTATTAACAAATAAGTTGTGAGATACTTAATCTTACTTTTTTGGGGCTCTTGCTGAATATAAATCATTGTATTGCGCCATCCTATTGTTTCTTCAAACATCTGTGGTCTACCCTCAAAGTAAAGGCAAGTATGTTGTTTGTAATTCAGAATGTTCATCTCTGAAAAAATTGTTCCGCTTTTGCTAATGATTAATTTTCTTGCAATTCTTGTTTTCATATCAGAGCGATGATGTTAGGCGCCCATATTACATTCCATGCAAAGGAAGCCATGGTGGTGCCAAAAGGTTCTTGAAGCATGGCATCAACTGGCTGAGAAGAAGCATTGTTGTGCTGGTAGAGTATAAAAAAAATATGGAAGGAGGAGCCCATTGTCAAGGAAGCACTACCCTTGCACATTGCCAAAGAAAATTGGTATGATGTTGCATCAATACGGTTTGGTGTAGATACTTTTAGCATTTACATTTAGTTGGATCCATTCAGGAGGAAATGAAATGAGGCTGATATCTGAAATTGAGGCTTATGCAATAGAAACAATTAGAGAATGTGGCTAATATAGTTCAGCTGATACAGGGAAAAGCTTGAAGACAAACCTCTCTACTTGTAGTTTCTTTTCTTCTTTTTTCATGTGAAACTGAACAAAAACCATGTTGAGCCTGAATATGTTGGAACCCTTTTTGTACTCATTATTTTTATCCTGGAGCTGGTCCATGTCACTGAATACTTCATGCCTATTTCCACTTGATATGGATATTTTGTTAAGTTGAATGGAATCGAATTGGCTTTGTGATGCTTCAGTCACTTGGAATATTTAGCTCGTGATCTGTCATGGAATATTTACTTGCCTGGTTGTAATAAAATTGCTATGTGGTTATTGACCAATCTGTAAAATTGTCGCACTCTATTTTACTCTGTTTCCGAGTGCATGGTGGCACACAGACACAGGAAAACATGCAGACGCCGTGATACTCCTGACGTTACAAGCTAATATCCCTAGTGTCGGCACAGACACGGAGGAACCCCAAGTGCTGACGCTTGATAAGCAATTTTCCCGTGTGTTTTGGTGCTTTATCCGAGTGTTCAGAGCACTAGGAGAAGTCCTCAAATCTGATAGTGTACACATTAATATAATTCTTCTTTCACTGGAAAAAAAAAACATTTCTTCTGCGTTGGGAGTTACTACTAGCTAGGACTATGCTTTCTGACGGCTAAACTAAGGATAGTACGCCAGGAATGTCTACTCCCAGTCAACAAAATAAATGAGTTCTTTCTAACCTAGTCTCCATCGTTGACTGTTACTTATGTTCGAAGTTGCGTCTTAACGCAATTTCTACACAACTTCTCGAAACAACCATTGTTCACCCCCGTGACTATAATCCGGTGGTATTGCTTAAATACGATTTACTCTGAGAGAGCATCCACGCATAGACCTTAGACGGCCACATGTCCAAACAGGAAAAGTCAATTTCGCCGGCTTACCTGGTCTAGTGGTCTGGTCCGCAGAATACTAGCGTCCCAGATCCGATTGATGGCGGACTGCATCTATCCACGGACATAAGCATTTTTAAGTATGATTAAAATTAAACAGTTTAATTTTAATTATTAATAGAAAAATCTATAATATTATACTTAGATGGTTTGGATGGGGCAGTGATCAATCACTGTCTTGTGACGCATGGGCCGTGTATTACGTGTCTACAGACATGTATACTCTCTGTGTTCCACGGTTTATTTTAGACATTAATTTTGACGGTTTATTTTATTCAAAATATTAATTTAAATGTGTAAAATTATAATTTATAGTTTTAACTACTTTAATAATAAAATATATAATATTTATTAAATTTTTTTAATAAAATGAATAATCAAAATTGATATATGAAATCAACGTATTAATAATTTAAGAAAAAAAGAGTATTACGATAGCTACAGTCCCAAATGAATGAAATTGGACACAATGGATCGAGGACAAGTTTCGATTGTGTATGCAACTCACGGCGGTATTAGAAGTGGCGAACACGTCGTGATAATCATGAAAAGAGAAGACGGCGAACTAAAGGTGTCGTGTGTACGAGGCCTGGTGGCCGGCGGCGAGAGAGACGGACAACCCACGTAACAACTGCTCCGCTGCTGGTTAAAAATTAGTTTATTTTTTTCAAACGAGCGAACTAATAAAAAACTAATTTTTAATTCATTCACAAACTAATTTTTTTCTAAATAATCGATCCAAGGAATTAATAAAGATTATTTGTAACTAACAATTTGTGAATGCAATAAAAAACCTAAAATACTCTTAATTTTTAACAACAAACTATCGGATCAGAATCGAAAATAACTAGATAGATGCTGGACCGATTTTTCAAATATTTTTATTAATTAATTGATTTAATATGTTGCTCTAATTACATAACAGTATATTTGTGTTAAATAAATCGCAAAAGTAAACTTGAGAAAATATTAGAAAAATTGTACAAAATTTAAATATCTGACGAAAAATACAACTAGTGATCTAATAATTATTTATAGATCCAAATATACATAGACTAATAATTAGTCAGGAGTAAAATAGATATTTTATATAAATATAGACTAACAATTAGTCTTTCCTCCAAAGTGACAACGGACTAATAATTAGTCGACTAATTATTAGTTTGAACTAAGAGCTTGTTTGAATCCGGTTGACTAATTGTTAGTCCAAACTAATAATTAGTTGACTAAAAATTAGTTGATTAATTATTAGTTCGTTGCGTGTTTGAAGGAAAGACTTAGTCCATACTTCAAAAAATGTCTGTTTTACCTCTGACTAAGTATTAGTCTATGTATGTTTGAATCAAGAATAATTGTTAGATCGCTAATTGTATTTCCCACTATGTATTTAAATTTTGTACAGTTTTTCCGCCATATTCTCAAGTTTATTTCCGCGATTTATTCAACATAAATATACTATAGTGTAATCAGAGCAACATAATAAATCAATTAATTAATAAAAATAATTGAAAAAAATATTCCATCGTCTTTTCAATTATGACCATTAATTGAAAAAATAAAATGATGAAAAGAAAGAGGAGCCGACCATGACATATAGACAAGGCTTCATGTTTTCGATTCTAATTCAATAGTTTCGTCGTTAAAAATCAAAGATATTTTAGGTTTTTTATTGTATCTACAAATTGTTAGTCGCAATTAGTCTTTAATAGTTCTCTTGAATCGACTAATTGGAAAATAATTAGCCTGTGAATGAATTAAAAATTAGTCTTCCTGTTAGTGACTAACTGTTTGAGAAAAATTGACTAATTTTTAGTCGATAAATAATTAATAGATCAAATCTAAACAGATCTTAATAATTAGTCGGGCAGATGCAAACAGTGTAAAGTATGGTTATCGGCTGTCACCTTTCGCTGGAACAGGAAATAAGACAGCGTCTTCGTTCTCACGCCTAGCTTTATCGTCTTCTAAGGCGATGGACCGGGAAAGAAAGCCTCTTTCTTTAGCACTCCGTCCCTTTGGGTGTGTATCTATTGGATTTACAACCCTAATGACAGGAGCCAGATTTGTTGAGAAGCGCATTTTCATGTCGATTTCCTGTAGCCGCTAAAAAGAGAGGAGGAAAGTCGTTTTCTTTATGAGTCAGCACAGAAAGGGATGGGAGGAGTACGTACGGCTTTTCCTTCCTGGGCGTGGGAAACGACGGCCGCCTGCGCCTTGCCCTGCTCTGCTCTGCTCGACGCTGAATTTTTCATTGCCCAGGAATCCAAGGGTCCCTTTTGAATCATTTAGATAGTTTGAAGATTAGATTAAAAAAATGCTATAGATATCAAACAGATAAGATTTTTTGAGATTGTGATAAAAATCTATGAGTTGCACAGGGTAGAATCTCAGAATTCAGAACTCTAGCTACTGAGATTTTAGGGTGTTTTTAGTAGAGCTATTAGTTTCGGCTTTTTCGGATTCACTGACTATTTTGTTAAGTATTTTTATGGCTGAAAGTAATTTATTTTAATTCTTTAAAATAAACATTTAAAATCAAAATAAAAAATCACTTCACAAAATTAAGATAAATTTTTTTTACTCTCAACTTTTAATTCATCTCAAAAAATCGCTTCACAGAATCAAACAAAAATTACTTATTAAAAATAACATTTAATAAAACTTTTAATTTTTTTAAAAAAAATCAAAAGGCTAAAAACCCTGCTCAAAGATGGCTTAGGTATCCCAGCCGATGCAAACGGCACCAAGGCGCGGCACACCTCGCAGTCCCGAGAGGATAAGAAACGATGAACACGTCACGGGCCACAGACTCACAGACACAGCTCACAGGTGGAGTGGAGTACTGGAGCGAGCTCGCCCAGAGCACCCCGGCGAGAGAGAGGGGTGGTGTTGGTGCATGGGTCGCCTTACCGGCAGTGCAGGTGACGGCACCCCGTCCGCGGGCGGCTTGTCGGACGTGCAGAGAATCTTTCCACGCGCCACGTCGGCTCGGCTCGTTCAACCTTTGCTCCGGTCCTGTCGTGTCGATGACTCCGTCTCCCGTCCACTTCACCTCCTCGGTCTCAACTGCGGATGAAAAGGGGCATGGTAAATTTCCATTTTATCTCTGTTTGAAATCATTTTTTTTACTGTTTTTGATATAAGTTAAATTTAGATGGAACGGAAAGGAAAATGAGATCAGAATGGTTCGGATGAGAACGAAATTAATTTTCGAATTTACCATTTTTTAATCAGTAATTTTCTATTTTTTTCTCATTTTATTACACTTAGAATAGAATTAAAATCGTGATAGAAAAAATTTTATCAGTCAAACTCAATCTAAATATACTCATATGAAGTTCTGAACCGTAATCCTATCGACACATTGGCTATAATTAGACACTAAGTGATCACAATTTTACTCCTCATTACACTGCAACTCACTCAAGTGATCACGGTTTCACTCCTCACTACACTGCAACTCACTGTCTAAGTTATCTATGTTATTCTTCGAGACTATGTTTAATAGTTAAGACATGTTTAACTTTATTTAACTATATAACTCAATATTATTATCTTCTCGATTTAAATTATTATTTTCTGTCTGGTATTGATATTTTTTTATTCTGATATATATGTTATATATATGTTTTCGTATTCACGACTATCCCAATCTCGTATTTCAATCTCGACTTTTTTTTCTCTATTTCTATCTGATTAATTAAATATAAAAAAAAATAGAATGAGCATTTTCCCGATTATTTCGGTTAATTTTCATCTTAGCCTCAACCCTCACCCACACCCCTTAAAAAAAATCAACGAAAAACTCCCCGCTTTAAATTGGACAAGCAACTCGTAACGACCCCCGCGCAGGTCGACGCGGTCTCCATCCTGCCATCCGTCGCCCGTGATCTCGCGACTCTCGATACGTGTCGTCTCGGGAGATCTCGCGCGCGCGTCGACTGGTGGTATGTAATGGTGGTGGTTTCTAGAGAGATCCACGCCCCGCACCCGTGCCGTGGAGAGACCGACGACGCACCCGACCCCCGAGCGAGCCGTCGCTGTCTACCTCAGCTGCTCAGCCTCGCGCGAACGCGCTCGTCTCGTGGAGACTGGAGAGATGCCGCGCGGCTTTCTTTTTTTTCCCTCTCACATTGTCCCCTTTGTTTGGGCGATTCGTTAGACGCGAGAGGGTACGAAAAGAGATTTTTGTTTTTTTGGTTTTTTGAGGGGTTCAACCTTTTCCGGTGCACCGCACATGGAGCACCGCTCGTCAACCGGAGGCGAAGTTGGGTGCAGCTTGCGACTAAGAATCGACCGGTTACTACGAGTACTTACATTGGTGTGTCGGCGAGACATTGAAAGCTAATCTCTCCTCCCATAAATAGTCTCCGTCCTATAACAAGTTTCCTTTTTATTTTTCGATATCACATTTGACATTATGTCTTATTAAAAAAAATTAATTTTTTTTATTTTATTATAAATTGTTTATTATTAGAAATACTTTTACACATGATATTTTTTTATATTTGCATAAATTTTTAAAACAAGACAAAAGAACATCATGTCCAAAAAGGTAAAAAATAATAGTTATTTTGAGATGAAGAGAGTGACCAAAGTAAATAATGAGTTACTCTTTAAAAATCACAGTTTTTTTACATACACCTGACAAAATATCCCCAACAAAAATAAGTTAGAGTAAATACACACAAAGAAATATATCTAAAGTTTTTTTATAAATCTAACAGATAGAATCTCTTAAAAAACACTATTACAAAATGTATCGAACGAGCTCTTCCTTCCGGATCTCTCAGATCTTGAGCCCATAAGTAATATTGTTAGTTACTCTAACAAAATACAACTATTTGACATCCAAAGAAAGTTGTTGGAAATAAAACAAATTTATTTTAGGTTAATACTAATATTAATAGTGAATAATGAGAAATTTCAAATTTTAATATTAATATATTATTTTTAAGTTAAATTTTTTTTAAACCGCAGTG
>BCLG01001606.1:40420-89560 GCA_001602295.1 Zoysia matrella | reverse complement strand
CAACCATCAATTTAATAAGGAAAGAGTATATTTTTAGAACGTCGACGTGCATAGTTACCCTTAAGAGGTGTAATGATCAACATGGTGCCAAATCAAAGCCATTAAAAGGCAACTGCCACTCGATATTTATATTTAGGAAGAACACATAGGAATTTCATAGAATATATATATGAATTTCAAGAGTCAATTCAATTTCATGAAAAAAACATAAGAAACTTTTAAAAGAGGTCTAACAATTTATATATAATGTATAATGTTACACCTGTCAAAGTCTTTGTTAGTATAAACATTGTCGCTACAACATGTGAAGATACAAGCAGAGCACCTAATAAAACATGTAAAAGACCTTACGGATCAAGCATATAGCGAAAAAATAACCATTTTATTAATAACAAAGGAGTTGTGTAAACTCGCTGCAAATACTCTCTCTGCATGCCTCGAAATATTTTGAATAACAAATTGTCAAATATTATGTCAAAAAATTTAAACTGATATTCACTTCGTCCCAGAACAATTTATCTTATTTAAAAAAATTATTTATTTATTAATGTTATATTATTAGAAAATACTTTAAGTATGTCTTATTTATTTTTATACTTGTATAAAATTTTAAATAAAATGAATGGTAAATATTATGTCTATTTTTTTTAAAAAAAATACAATACTTATTGGATGGTAGGTGTAGCCATTCTGGGACGGACAACTGTCGGAGTACTACTCCTAGACAGAAATGGACAGTAGTCTCGTAGTGATGAACGGAAACACTCCGTTAATCACAAGGCAGGTAGCCTGGCCCACCTGACGACTCCGCGTCGGCCCCACACAGTCGGTGCCGCGGCCGCGTGCGTTCGTGCGCCACTGCTCCATCACTTTCGCGCCAATCCGAGAAACCGCGCTACGGCCGCGAACCGCCTCTTCTGCCGGAACCCGCAAGTCTCGTTCTCCTCATCTCGCGGCGACTCAACTCCTACCCCGCGATATCCCTACCGTTTCGCGCGCACGTCGCGCTCACGCCTGGACGCCAGCTCATGAATATCAACCCAATTTAATCCCGACCCCTTCGATTCCGCCGGTCGCGGCCGATCATATAAGTAATATCACGTATCAATATGCGAAATGTCCTATCGATACGTCGGGGTGCCTATCTTAGATAAGCCAGTGATGGGTGGCGGGGGAAGAGAGAAGAGGGCGAGAGGTCTGCAACGCATCGAAGAAAGCGAGACTAGAGTTTCTCTCTTTTTCTCCTCCCCGCTTCCACATCTCTCCGCTTCTCTCGTGCCGAGAGGGGCGGCGACGACGACGAAACCCTAGGATTCGCGACCTTCCGGGCGGCGCCGACGCGAGGCCCTCTCCCTCCGGCCCCCGGGGCGCGAGTCGAGCTCCAGCGGGCGCGGATCGAGCGCCGAACGGCCGGGTCGTTACACCGCCGCCACCGACGCAACCATGACGTCGCTCAGCCGCGAGCTCGTCTTCCTCATCCTCCAGTTCCTCGACGAGGAGAAGTTCAAGGAGACCGTGCACAAGTGAGTCGGCCCCTCCTTCCTTCCCTCCCGATCTCCACCTGCGACCGTGGTTGGTGGGTGGTTGGGTTCGATCAGGCTTAGCTGCTTTTTTCCAGGATTTGATTTGTCACGCCTCACGTCCCTGCTCTCCCTTTCGCCCGTGAATTTGGCGAGACATGGCATGGCCCTGTTTTTTTTTTTCTTTTTCTGTTCGTAGATGGTTCCGGGTTCTGCTAGCTTCTGCTAAAATTTTTCCTCTGGAAATTATGGTGTTTTTTCCGGTCAAAGGGCCTCTACTTTTTTCCTCGTGGTTCTCATTAATAATTAATTGAGTCAAAACTTAGTATTGATTTTGGGCGTCTCAGTTTTTCTTTTATTACGGAATAATACAGGGGTGCATTTGAAATAATGGAAGCTTTGCATGTGCGGCTTGCTCACCAATCGCGTGACGCTTGCCATCTTTTGTCCACTGGGCACTACTTGAATTCGTCTTCATAGATGAACCTTATGCACGAGCAGTAGATTATTATTGGTGTGGTTAATTTGGTGGCTGGTGGCCTCTGTTTTGGTCCTCTTTTTGTCGTGTGCTGCTGTTAATCAGTGGAGACCAGATGGTGTTTATTAGCTTCTTTACTGCAACATTTTTGGAAGAATTAGAGCTTGAGGGCACAATTCAGTTTCATTAATCTGGAATACTCTCTCTATTCTCAAATTGATGTCGTCGTTGACTACAAACATCAACTTTGACAATTCATCTTATTAAAAAATATGATAAGTTTCAAATGTTTTGTCATAATTTGCTTTATCATCAAAGTTGTTTAAATTACAATTTATATTTTTTTAGATTTGAATTAATTTTTTGAATAAAATGAATGATCAAAATTGATGTTTGTAGTCAACAGCGGCATCAATTTGAGAACGGAGGGACCAGGAGGTTGCCTTTTTCTAGTATGTTCTGCGCTGTGCTCTGTTTTGAACAAATTATAGTATTGTACTGTCTATCTCCACACAAATGATATGAGCTTGGTTGGACTGTTTTGGGTTATTGTTCCAAGCCCAAGACATTCGAAATGGCGTTCAGTAGTGGGGGTTTGTGTCATCACTATCTCATCCATCTTCTTTCTCCCTCTTTTTCTTCAGCAACTGGAATTATTTGTGAGTTGATCTATAAATTGTACTTATTGCCACACATTGTGTTGCAGGCTCGAGCAAGAGTCTGGGTTCTTCTTCAACATGAAGTACTTTGAGGAGAAGGTCCACGCTGGGGAGTGGGAGGAGGTGGAGAAGTACCTATCAGGTTTCACCAAAGTAGATGACAATAGGTATTCAATGAAGATATTCTTTGAGATCAGGAAGCAGAAGTATTTGGAAGCGCTTGATAGGTACTGTTTGTTCATATTTACCGAAAATAAATTTCTATCTCATCTATTGTACTATTTGAATCATAAGAAACTCTTCTCTTTTTTGTATGTCCCAACAGGCATGATAGATCAAAGGCTGTAGATATTCTTGTGAAGGATCTAAAAGTCTTCTCAACGTTCAATGAAGAGTTATATAAAGAGATAACACAGCTCCTGACTCTTGAAAATTTTAGGTTTGCTCTTCTTTTAGTCACCTTTTACCCTCCCTTTGAAATGTTGTACAGTTTCCCTTTGATGTGATTGGTTGATACATTTATCCTAAGTCAACAATTTGTTTTTCCTGCAGGGAAAATGAACAGTTATCTAAGTATGGGGACACCAAATCTGCTCGAAGTATTATGCTGATCGAGCTAAAAAAGCTTATTGAAGCAAATCCTCTGTTCCGTGAAAAACTTGTCTTTCCAACTCTCAAGGCATCAAGACTACGGACTTTGATTAACCAAAGGTTCGGAATCTAGAATCTGGCGTTGTTGCATTACCTGGTCTTCTAATTATGTTCATTTTAATTCTCATTTTGGTAATCCTTCGGCACAATGGGCAGCTTAAATTGGCAGCATCAGCTTTGTAAGAATCCTCGGCCAAATCCTGATATCAAAACTCTATTCACTGATCACACTTGCTCTCCTCCCAATGGAGCTCGTGCATCACCAGTATCTGTACCAGTAGCAGCTATTCCAAAGGCTGGTGCCGCGTATCCACAACTTACCGCTCATACTGTATGTTTGCCTGATCATATTCTGCTTTTGCGTGACTATTTTGTGAATATTTTTTGTTGCTTACATTCAATTGGTTCATTCATTCAGCCATTCCAACCCCCTCCTGCTGCTCCATCTTTAGCTGGTTGGATGGCCAATGCTGCCGCTGCTTCGTCTGTTCAGTCTGCTGTTGTAGCTGCTTCATCAATACCTGTTCCGCCAAATCAAGGTATGGACATGCAGTGCTACTTCTCTCAAAATGTGTCCATTCTGGCTTTGAAAATATTTACACCTCAATGTTTGGTCTGTTTAACCAATATTTGCAGTGCATTTACTATGCCATGTAGGTTGTAATTGATTATGAATGTGAATCATGTTCCAGATTTGGTAGATGCTGCTAATTTAATCATTACTTACACTTTACTTAGTGATGAAACCTAGTATAGCTATATGCATTGCTGGCTTCAATGTTCCATGGATGTTTTGATGCTTTTTGCTCTAACGTTCCTCATAAATTCATCACTGTGGGCATTTTCTGTTAACTCATAGAGCAACATACCAAACAATTATTTAATGAGGACATTTTTTAACCAAAATATCCTAATATTTAAAGCCTTAGGTCTCATGGCAGGCAAGCAACTATTTTGACATGTTTGTTGTTGGAAATGCATGTATATGAAAAGTTTCTCATGATCTCCATATTACACTGTTCTCTCAGCTTTCTCCATGTTAAAACGGCCAACTTTTACAGACTATCAAAGTGCAGAATCGGAACAACTAATGAAGCGGTTGAGGCCTGGTGGACATGGTGTTGATGAGGTAATATTGCCACCACACTCAACAAGCACAGCAGTTTTACAATTTATTTGAGCTGTCGATAATCCTCCATGCTTATGCAGGCAACCTATCCTGCACCCATTCCCCAACCTACATGGTCAGTGGATGATCTTCCTAGGACAGTCGCTTGCTCACTGTCACATGGATCCAATGTAACTAGCATGGATTTTCATCCTTCTCGACATACACTGCTACTAGGTATGGTAACAACATTTATTTTCTGAAATATATTTAAAAATGTATACTAGGTTCTACTTCATGTAATCTATGTGTATTCTAAACTTGGGTAACCAAAAATTTATCATTTTTCCTTATGATGTGTTTTATTCGACAGTTGGATCTGCTAATGGTGAATTTACACTTTATGAGATTGGTCTGCGTGAGACGTTGCTTTCAAAGCCTTTCAAAATTCGGGATATACAGGCCTGTTCACCACAATTTAAGGTATCCAATGCCAAGTACATGTCATGAGCCACGATTCAGACTGTATTATTACTTCTTATCACTATTTACTTGTACCTTTTTATTGCGAAAGGGCTTTAACCTAGTGGTTAGAGCCTCAGTTGCACCCTCAGGTCCTGGGTCAACTCCCCAGGGAGCAAATTTCAGGATGAGGGTAAAATAGTCCCCTCGTCTATCCTATACCAGAGCATGTCTTAAGGCCCGGAATAGGTTGTTGGTTGCTCACATGGGCTATGGTGCCTCTGTGTAAGGTTGGGGCAAGGGGTCAGGGGTTTTCTCGACCTGCATGAGAAGGTCTTCTTCTTAATATAAACCGCGGGAGCAGTCTTACCCCCCTGCAGGACGATTTTTTTGTGCCTTGTTTATTATCATTTACGTTTTATCATCTTTTGAGTCTCATTATTTATTTATGCTATGTACAGAGTTCTGTGGTCAAAGACTCGTCCATATCCATTAATCGAGTTACCTGGAGCCCTGATGGGGATTTGATTGGTTAGAATCAGTATTGTACTTTTTTTACTTCAGTACTTCTATTCTAGCCTGTTGTCTAAATTTTCCTTTTTGTGGTTTCAGGAGTCGCGTTTGCTAAACATTTGATCCAGCTACATGCATACCATCAAACAAATGAGACAAGGCATGTGCTAGAGGTATATTGACACATCCTAACAATATTGAAAAAAGCATTACAATATACCAATTTTTCTTATAATCCTTTTCTTCTTTGTGCAGATTGATGCTCATATTGGATCTGTAAATGACATAGCATTCTCCCGACCAAACAAGCAACTTTGTGTTGTGACCTGTGGGGATGATAAGCTGATAAAGGTATGACATGTCAGTTGGATAGTTTTCTTGTAATTTTTTACTTGGACTTTCTCCTGCAACTTCATCTTTTTTGTTTTATTTTGTAGGTTTGGGATATGCATGGACAGAAACTATTTACGTTTGAAGGTCATGAGGCACCTGTGTATTCTATTTGTCCTCACCATAAAGAGAGTATTCAGGTTTGTTGCCTGAATAGAATATGCTATCCTGTCTTGGGATGTCATTATGATTTGTGTGGTTGATAATCAAACCAATTTTCACGTAGAGACTGTAAATTTGGGCAATCTGAGGAATCATCATGTTATTACATATAATAGAATATGCCTATTAATGTCGAAAGCAAGGAGGTCAACAAATGGGTAACTTATAAACACATTAATGTCCATTTTAGCAATGTGTGGTCGTCATAGTACATTAATACTAGAGCTTGTCCCTGCATTTAAATTCTTGATTTAGTTGTACAACTTACTTTTTGCAATTGGCTAGTAAACCTCCATTTTTCATGATAAAGGATATTTGTCTAATTTTGATCTGACCCAGGCATCTTGTTCTATAATTAATTCCGACTCAGTACTTGATTTTTTTTTCCAAACTCAGCAGCAATTACTGATTTGCCATTATATATTTTTTTTGAAACTGAATTGCCATTATATATTTGGGGCTGATTCTTTTCTGTTGTGCAGTTCATCTTCTCCACTTCACTTGATGGAAAAATCAAGGCATGGCTTTATGACAACATGGGATCTAGAGTGGACTATGATGCTCCTGGAAAGTGGTGTACTACTATGCTCTATAGTGCTGATGGGACTAGGTAAAAAAAGAGAGGTCATGTTCCCCTTATGCATATCACCAAAGTGGTTTGTTTTTTCATTAATGTGGTAATTTACTTTCATTTGAAGGTTGTTCTCATGTGGAACAAGCAAGGAAGGCGACTCATATTTAGTTGAGTGGAATGAAAGTGAAGGATCAATCAAGAGGACATATTCTGGATTTCGAAAAAGGTCTGCTGGTGTAGGTGGTGTGGTGCAGTTTGATACAGCTCAGAGTCATTTTTTGGCTGCCGGTGAAGATAACCAGATTAAATTTTGGGATGTGGACAATACTAATATGCTAGCCTGCACTGAAGCTGAGGGAGGCCTCCCGGTCAGTTTCTGTTCCTTGCTGTGTCTAGCCCACTATTTATCTTGGGGGTGTAATCTGACCTTTTTAAATTATACTAGGCCCTTCCTCGTTTAAAGTTCAATAAAGAAGGCAATCTCCTTGCTGTTACTACAGCGGACAATGGCTTTAAGATTCTTGCAAATGCTGATGGACTAAGAATTTTACGTGCTTTTGGAAACCGTCCGTTTGAAGCATTTAGGCCACAATATGAAGCTTCTTCTATGAAGGTTTGTGCACGACTTGTGTACTGTCTCTATTGTATGCTGTGTAGGTTCTTTTTTTTTTTGGAAAGGTCCTGGTCTTAACATTGAATTTACAGGTCTCTGGGGCTCCTGTTTTTGCGGGCATTCCTCCTAGCATTGGTCGAATGGAGCAATTAGAAAGGAATTCTCCTGCAAAGCCATCTCCTATACTGGTATGGTGATTCAGAAAAAAATTTAATTCAATGCTTTTGTGCTTATGTTGACAACTGAAACGCAAATCACTTTGTCATTATATTAATCTAGAATGGCGCTGACACGACATCAAGAAGCATGGATATAAAGCCAAGAATCTCCGAAGAAAAGCCTGACAAAACCAAACCTTGGGAACTGATGGAAGTTTTAAATTCTCAACAATGCCGTGTAGCTACAATGCCAGAAACTCCTGATCAGCCAAGCAAGGTTCGATATTTTGATGTATGTTTTGCACTTCTCATCGAACTGTCCTAACAAACTTTTTATGCAGGTTGTTCGACTTCTTTACACAAATTCTGGTGGTGGATTGCTAGCATTAGGGTCCAATGCCATTCAAAGATTGTGGAAATGGAGTCGAAATGAGCAAAATCCAAGTGGAAAGGTATGCATCACTTTTCTGTTTGTTCTTTAGTATTTAGGATTAATCAAAACTATGGTATAATTTTTGTCCATCCTACTAAACAGGCCACAGCTAGTATTGTGCCACCTCATTGGCAGCCAAACAGTGGTCTTGTTATGACAAATGATCCAGCAGATAATCCAGAGGATGCAGTCCCATGCATTGCGCTTTCCAAGAATGATTCTTATGTGATGTCTGCATGTGGTGGAAAGGTTTCTTTGTTTAACATGATGACGTTTAAGGTACGCCCTTATCTATTTTAGTCGGATGTATTTTCAGACTTAAGTAAGATCTGAGCATGCATCGTTCATGCAGGTGATGACAACATTCATGCCACCACCACCAGCATCGACATTTCTGGCATTTCACCCTCAAGACAATAACATTATAGCAATAGGAATGGAAGATTCAAGTATCCACATATATAATGTCAGGGTAGATGAGGTACTAAATGAATAATTTCCATATATTATAATTTATTGATATTGAATAATCCATTCCTAGCGTAGCCTCTGAGGGGGTGCATGGAGGTTTCGGATACGAGAGTAGGACCCAAGAAGGGGAAGGGGTTTTGAACTTTAGTTTGGCCTATGTATGACTTGTTTGTAGCAGACACTTGTTTTGTAGACAAGTGTTCGAGCAAGTGATGGGGACACAAACTATTTTTCTATTAATATAGGACTGCACAAAGAGTTGGCTCTGAGCCTTATATTTTCGCTTTGGTGATGGATATCCTTATGCTCTTTGCGGATGATATGTTGTTAGTGGATGAGAACGTGATGGGTATTAACTAGAAGTTAGAATTGTGGAGATGAATTTTGGGCAGTTTTCAGACTTATTATGTCTAAAATATACTATTAAGGTTTGATTTCAGTACCACCGCACATGAGGGAGATGTTAGACACTTAGACTTGATGGTCAGGTGGTAGCAAGAAAGACACGTTCCATTACATAAGATCAATGTTTTTTTTTCCTCTGTACACATAGGAGAACTGCATAATTATGTGAAAAGCGCTAGAGTAAGACAAAACTTGACATGGGAGGAGTCTTTGAAGAGATTTGAAGGATTATGATCGACGAGCTAGCCTTAGATAGAAGATTGTAGAGGCTAGCAATTCACGTGCTAGAACCTTGATTTACGCCTTTTCCCTCTTTTTCCTTTTCTATTTTTCCCCCTTTTGCTCACATTTTTATCTTTCATTTGTTTTTTTTAATCCTAGTGCTTTGTCTTTTGGGTTTTCATCCTTCGCCTACACAAGTTTGCTTGGGACTAAAGGCTTTGTTGCCATTTTGTGTGAATCATCCATTCAGCCAGTTGTCCATTTTTTTTCAGGTAAAAACTAGACTCAAAGGCCATCAAAAGAGGATTACAGGGCTGGCCTTTTCCAACAGCCTTCATGTTCTTGTTTCTTCAGGCGCTGATGCACAGGTTACTATTTGTAACACCTTCATGTCCTCATTTCTTTTCTTCTGCCTTTGATTTACTTGCAACGAACGGACAAGCAGTTGATAGCCTCCGACTTTCTTCTTTTCAGCTGTGTGTATGGACAACTGACACTTGGGAAAAGAAGAAAACGGTCGCCTTGCAAATGCCAGCAGGAAAGACTCCTACCGGGGATACGAGGGTCCAGTTTAGTTCTGACCAAAATCGATTGTTAGTAATCCATGAAACTCAGTTAGCTATATATGATGCATCAAAAATGGAGAGGATTTATCAGGTAGCATATAATAAATTTGGTTGAAAGATTTTTTTAGAAATTATTTGTTATTTCCTTCCACTGATGGTAACTTGTCTCTTTCTTCAGTGGATACCACAGGACACTTTATCAGATCCTATTTCGCATGCGTCATACTCGTGCAACAGCCAACTGGTTTTTGCTGCCTTCACTGATGGTAACATAGCTGTTTTTGATGCTGAGAACTTGAGACTAAGATGCCGAATTGCACCATCAGTGTACATGTCATCAACAGCCATGAACAGGTACCACTTTCTACAGTGAATAATGCATATTTAACTAATCAATTGTTTGTGCCGGTGCGAATTTTATTCTCTTTGATGAGCATTTGACGCCAAATGCCAAAGCAAGTCCTTATATAAAATTGAGAACATCAATTAGAATAAAGGGGTAGTACAGAGAGCTAGCTAAGTACTTCTATTATTTTATAACTTCGTTCCCGATCATTTTCTGTTATTTTTTAACTGATGCTGGATAGTTTAGTGTTGAACTAACTGACATCAAATATAAAAGAACAGGGGCAGTAATTATTTATATTATTGAATGGGAGTTCATCAAATTCCAGCTTCCGATTCCCTTCTACTTTTCAACTCAGATCTGTGCATATTGTTTCGATTAAAAGAAAAGTGATGGCATGCTAGATGTTTTTATACCATATTATGTTGCAATCTTGACTCTCTTTTTTGGTTCGGCTGAGTTAATTTAAATTTTTTTATTGCTGTGTCACATAAGAAACGTTTTGTTTCCTGGATGCAGCAACCCACCTGTTCACCCCCTTGTTGTTGCCGTGCATCCTCACGAGCCAAATCAATTCGCGGTTGGGCTGTCAGATGGAACCACTAAAGTGTTGGAGCCGTTGGAGTCTGAAGGGAAGTGGGGAACACCCGCTCCCGCAGACAATGGTGTACCCAATGGCAAGGCGCCTGCATCATCGGCCACTAGCAACGCAGCAACAGATCCAGTTCAGAGATAGATGTTCTGAGGCTTTCAGCTTTCTGTAAATCTAATTTTTGCGTTGACTTGTTTGTATGTCTGATGTAGCTAGGTTTATTATTTTTGTATTTGTCGAAAAGCAGAACATAAAAGGGTATTGAAATCAGGTGATGTTTGTCAGTGGCGAAGTTAGAGAGAATTTGAGGTGCGAACATAAAAGGGCACTTGACTTGTGAGTGCATTGAATTTTATTATATGGGTGCGAATACGGTGAAAATTTGATCAAAATCACTGATTTTTCACTTTTTCGTGGGTGCACCGGCATCCCCTACTGTGTACCTGGCTTCGCCCCTATTGTTTGTAATATGTTAGCAGATGTTACCCAAGTGGGTGGTTATTGCTCGTGAAAGATATCAGTAGGAGGGATAGAGGGCCCGTAATTTGGGTGCCTTGGGTTTCTCATATTTTAACTGGATGATTTAGCTATCTTTTCTCATGGCATGTAAAGCAACACCATTACTTTTGGTCTAATAGCCTCGCTGTCCCTTTCTCCCGTTCTTGGTTACTGTATAATACAGGTTTGCTGTCAGATATGCCGTGGGATGCAGCATGAGATCTTGAACGAGCTGCGTCACATAGATCAAACACAATGTCACCGACTTTTAAATTTAACTTTTATTATTTGTTTTATTCAAATTTTTTTTATAATTTTCATATATTTTAATATAATTTGATTTATCAAATCACAATTTAAAATTTTCCGCATTCAAACAAATTTTTTAAAAACAGAGTAAGCATCAGTGGCAAACACTGATCGTTTTACAAATGATTGGCACTCAAAATAAAAAGAATCGTTTTACAAATGATTACGATTTTTTCCCAAATGATGAAATATTAACATTGTTTTGGTTGGGGTGCGCCTGGCCCTGCCAGTAGTGCAACGGCTGGGCGACACTCGAGGGGTGGGGCGTGGGGGGCAAGCCCCTATTGTAGATCTTCCCCACTAAAAATAGATTTAATATCAAAGGGTGCACATGACTCACATATCAGATATTAAACTGATAAGAACAGATAATCTTAGCCAAAAGACGGAGAAAGGTATGAGCTGCAGTAAGCGCACCCCTCCTCATTTTATAGCCCGTCTCGGTCACCTTCACCCGTGGCCGCGCGGGGTGGGACTAAACAGCTGTGGCCCTTGTTCCCGCGGCACTTTCCGAGAGCGGTGCCGTGCGTACTTGGGTCGCGTTTGGATTTGCGGCCCGTTAAGGTGGTATGCGGTGGTGCAACGGCCCAGCATGGGTGGCCGGTCGTGGATACACAAGCCGCTTGCCATTTGGGCCCATTTTTTCTACTGCGACTCGCAAGCAGCTCTCTTACACATCTGGGTCTCTTCTATTTTCTCAAAAAAAAAAAAAAAAGAATCTGGGTCTCTTCTAGGAATACAGGAGTAGCTGCACAGAATAATCTAGAACAGAGGCCAGCCACGAGGAGAAGAAAAGGGCAACGAAAATTCGTCCCCGTCAGAGCACGGAGTCGGAGAGAGAGAGAGAGGACAGACAAAAAGTGAGCGGGAGGCAACGGCCGATCGTGCGCGGCGAGGTCCGGGAGGAGATCGCCGGAGCAGAGAGAGATGTTCCTGGTGGACTGGTTCTACGGGGTGCTGGCCTCGCTGGGGCTGTGGCAGAAGGAGGCCAAAATCCTCTTCCTCGGCCTCGACAACGCCGGCAAGACCACCCTCCTCCACATGCTTAAGGACGAGGTTCGTGCTTCTGGCCTTCCTCCTCCACGAAATTGTAGTCTTCTTCGCCGTTCCCTTGCTGCTGGGGATTCCCGATCCGGTCTGATTTTGTGGTCGCGGTGCATGTGCTGCGTGGATGGGATCGCATCGCAGCGGCTCGTGCAGCACCAGCCGACGCAGTACCCGACGTCGGAGGAGCTGAGCATCGGCAAGATCAAGTTCAAGGCCTTCGACCTCGGCGGCCACCAGATCGCCCGTCGCGTCTGGAAGGACTACTATGCCAAGGTTGCCTCTCCTTCCTGCTGCTCCTCCTTCTCCCCTTTTTCCTTTTTGCATGTTATTAGTACTGTTATTGCGCTTCTTGGTTGCTGTTGCTTTGGGGTCGGAGTTCTGATTGAGAAGTAGACGGTAGGGTTTAAGATGTAAGGTGTCCATAGCAAATCCGGATGGGTTGGGCAGCGAGGTTCATACTTCATCATGCTGGAGACAAGCAAAGCAAAAGGTTCTACTGGTAGCATTTAACAGGTTGCTCTTAGTTATGATGCTATCCTGTTATTTGTCTCAGCATTTAGAGCCCGTTTGGTAGGGCTTATTGGACAGCTTATCCACCGGCTTATAAGCTCTACCAAAAGGTTTGGGCATGAGCAATTGGGTGTCAAAGCTGGCGTGAGCCATCCCCTGAAAATGAATAGTGAGCATAAGCTAGGAAAACTGGTCTGGCTCATTCTAGAAAAAAAATCAGCATAAATTGGGCAAAAACCAGTTTAACAGACGTTTTCAGTAGGGGCATTAGCTTATATATTCCAAAGTGAAAAACCCAAACAAACATGGCCTTAGATTGGCGTTCATGGATTGTAGGCTGTTATAAATTTTGAGGGACTTAACGTGCATGAGATTTATGCCGGCAAACGTTTAACTTTTATAGGATGATGTGTCTGTTTCCTAGCCCTAGAAGAGTGCACAATCTAGCGACACTGTGGAAGGTAGTCAGGTACAAGCAGGAACATTGCATATTACCAGACTAAAAATTTTACCAAACACAATAACTTGTCCAATTTATGTCTCACCTTCTTTGGTCATTTGGACAGAGCACAGTTTCAAATAAAAATATAGGAAATTATTGAAGTGTCGCTATGTTTGTGGAGCTTCCAAATGTAAATCATGCTTCCCTCTGGACCATATTACTACCTAAGTTGTGAGGTTTGCCTGCTCTTGCTGTTATCTGAAGATGAATGGGCCTCCATTTCGATTGGAAGCATCAGAACTCAATGAGTTCCTCCATTTCGGCTATCATTGTCCACTGTGCAACTTTCTGTATGTCAGAGTGATTCGGCTTTAGGTCATAATGACCATGGGCAAAGATGGAGAGGGCAAAATTGTACACTGGTGGTAGCGGTGATCATAGTTTTGTGATAAATTGGTAATGGTGAAAGCTTGAATGCTGCATGCCTGCACATGTAAAGTCCTCCTGACACACTAGTATGTAGTTATTTCACTGTTTTTAAGAGCTTTTTGAACTGCTTCATTTGACCAAAGTACCACATAAAGCATTAAGGTTTGCCTGACTATAACCATTGGTCAATTTGGTGCCTCCATATTCACGGTGTCATGAAATTTCATAGCATAATAGATAGTTTATCTGACCTCCTGAAAGCAATTTTTTTCCTGCTATTCATTGTATTAGCTGTGTCGATTTAATTGTGGCTTTAACACATAGCAGAAGCACAGCAAAGTTGCAAGCTATCTATTTTTCTGCTGCATCTTTTGTTTATTGATGATTGATACGTTTTTGGTTGAATTTGGTGAGCTCGTAATTTTTATATGCTTTGGCTTGCTGTTTCTAATTTCCTATCTGCCTGATAGGTTGATGCTGTTGTTTACTTGGTGGATGCTGTTGACAAGGAACGGTTTGCAGAGTCAAAGAAAGAACTTGATGCCCTTCTTGCAGATGAGTCGCTCGCAAAAGTTCCTTTCCTCATACTGGGTAACAAGATCGACATCCCGTACGCAGCTTCAGAGGAGGAGCTGCGGTACTACCTTGGGCTGAGCAACTTCACCACAGGAAAGGGCAATGTGAACTTAGACAATTCCAATGTGCGCCCCCTGGAGATATTCATGTGCAGCGTGGTCCGTAAGATGGGCTATGGTGAAGGATTCAAATGGATGTCTCAGTACATCAAGTGAGGCAAGGGAGCGATGCTCCTCTGCTACCCCTCGGAGGTGGTTGTTATGTTCTTTGTAGAGTCCTGCCGCTGTATCAAACGGGTCTATGTAGCTAGTGTGGTAGGGAAAATCCAGGAAGTTGGTGTTCATCCTAGACACGCGATGGTGCCTGTCTTGTTTCCTGATTGTTTGCGGGTGACGATAATAATAGTTCAGAAAAAATGTGGTTGCTGGATTCACTTCTATACCGCAAGAAGTATTTCAGATTACGTAATTAGGTTACTTGAATCAACAGATGAAATGTCTGCAACAGCTTTTGGTGACTGAATAACCCTATTGGTTCATCAAAGTGAGCCTGCATCTCTATGTTCATTGAGCTGAGCCTGGCATTTATGCTGACAAGACTTTGATGTTAGGAGTATAATCATAATCTAACGTATATGTTGATATTATGAATAACATCAAGGGATAGTTGCACAATTCATTTTACTATTGCATTTATTCATTATATATTCTCTTTATTTTTAAATTGATATCGTCATTAACTTTCAACAACTTTTGACTATTTCGTAAAGTCACACGTGCGGACCCGTCGCCGGCGGGCGAGTCACCACGTCAGCGGATGAGACTGCTTACGCGGACGAACACGTGCGAAGCGAACTTGCTACACATCTGGGCTCAATCCACTAGGCAGCCGTCTAGAAAGAGCGACGAAATGGGCTAGGATGGGACGGCCTCGGTCGAGTGATATTTATTGGACTGTTTGTGTTTCAACACTAAGATGTCAAACGAGCCGTATCAAATGGGACGGTCCAAAACACGGAGAAAAAAATCCGATCCAAGCACGGCCCAGCCCGTTGAAAATCGGGCCCGTGCCGACACGGCACAACCCCTAGTAGATTTTGCTGGCTCCGTGGGCTGCCTCGTGCATGATGGGCCGGTACTAGTAGTCGCCACTGGATCACGAGTGTCAGTGCGCTGCAGATGAGTTTGTCCTACTTCTCCGTCCGTAGCACACTAGCACATCGGCTCCGCTGCTCCTGTTCGACTCTCACGGTCTCACGAGGACCCAGCAGTTCTTCCGCCGCCACTCTCTCCGATCCCAGGACCCAGGCAGCAGCAAGCACGCGTTGTCCAGCTCCGACGGAAGGTGAGAACTGAGCTCGCCTCCCCAATGGTCGGATCCTCTTCCCTCCTTCTGTAGTTGACGTTTAGGCTGGATGTGGCGGGAATGGGTCGATCCCTGCGCTGGGGCGGAAGAAAGTTTCACCCTGGGAGGCGACGGGGAAAGGGATGGGGATGGGATGCTGCCGCAGCTGTCCCGGCGACTGGGAGGCCAGATATCTCGGAGGAAAGTGGAGGAGGGGATCGCTCTGTTACCGTTAGACAGGGCCGCTGCCCTACCTCTCCCAATCGGTCGGATCAGTCGGTCCGCCTCTGGAACTAACACACGCTTGGCTGTAGCATCACTGCACTTCTTGGATATCATAATTGTAATCTTCCATCTGTATGCTGGATCGCTATCATTGTATGGAATAGTAACTAAAAGCTGTAGCTTATTTCTCCTGCTTTTACCTGATGATACTACTAAATTGCCAAGTGAGTTGACAGATCTGAATGCGCACCTTGCAGAGATGGAGACTTCAAGCCCTGCAGAATTCGTCA
Organism: Zoysia matrella; assembly: GCA_001602295.1. Classification (NCBI taxonomy): domain Eukaryota; kingdom Viridiplantae; phylum Streptophyta; class Magnoliopsida; order Poales; family Poaceae; genus Zoysia; species Zoysia matrella. The sequence goes on along the minus strand of BCLG01001606.1, from coordinate 73,567 downwards.
ATGCAGAGACTCTGAACATGTCTATTGGGCGGAGAGTACGCACAGTGGTTCAAGTCCAACGTGATGAGGGTGGAATTGTTATCGGGCAGTCCACTGATGGGCAGCTGTTGACTACCAAAGGGGTGGACGTCCCTATATCTGTATCGCATTTTATGGAGGTTTTTGGAATCGCTGAAGCCAACCTGACCATCCGTGCTGAAATTTGCACTGATTTTGGTCCCAACTTTGGTGAGACTTGACACACTATTGTGTTTGTGTTGGCCTCTTTTTTTTGTACTTTCTAGTACTGTGAACTGTTAGTAGATTATGCTTGCCATGACATCTAGTGTCCCATATTCTAATTTTTTAGCTTTTTCCATAATTCCAAAATGCATGTGGACTGTATTGTGCTTCTTTCACTGCTCTGCCATAAACCTGTATCCCCCAAATTATGTCAAATTTGTCACTGAGTTCAACCATCATTTTTCAATTATGCCTCGTCGTCTTCTTTTCGGTAAGTTGGCCCTTTATTTTTTGCTTCACATTGTTGCTATATGTTTATTCACATGACATTATCAGCACTTTTTCACCCGTAACACCATTGATCTCCTTACTGTATTTATCTGGCAGATCCCAAGGCATACGATGGATTGTGCAAGCTTGCGTGTGGAAAGTTCAGGCACATGTTCATGTAGGGATAATTTCCTGGAGGGCTTTTGGTCGTGTAAGCTTGTTCGAAGCTGACGATATATCTCTAGAATTAAGATTTGGCTAAATGAACCTTTGTTCACCTTTCAACCTTAGCCAGTAGTGGCCATCTCTATTAGGATGTATTAGGTTAAGCAACGTAGCAATTGGAAGACAAGTGAACCTCTCCTGTCGTTGAAGTGATTATTATTGCCTTTGCTTCTTCTAAGCAAAGAAGACCTATGCTTTATGTTGCTGTCACTTGCATCTGATTTGTGATCCTACATTCTGCACATTGATGATGAACTACTGTGTGCTAGTTAAATGTCCATATCTGAAAATAGTCTTTTTGCATTATATGGCCTTTCACCTAGTGCAAACAGTCAACGTTCTAAGGTTTGGTATTTACAAACTTCAATGATATTGAAACTGCAGATCCTTGTGCTGCCTAGTCAACCCTGGACCCTGTTTTCATCGAGAAAGTTACGGTTTTAAGATTGTTGTTTTAAGTTTTCGTCTGCATTATTCTTCAATCTTCTGCCTACTCTGAAATGGATCAATTTTACTCCGCATTAACCTGCGATTGCAAGCAGGGCTATGGTTAGTTTCAGCTCTTTTCAATATCATCGTTTTGCAGTCTGCTGAGGTACATAGCTGCTAGTTTGGTGTTTTTCACATTAGGGATAAGTACCAATATCATGATCTAAACATCTATTGTTATTTTCAGTTACCATTTACCAATAGCATAATGTTCATGGTTCCAGTTCCACCCTCGCTTTGAGCAGGGTTCCTCATTCCTGAAGGAAAGGAAATACGGCTCATGACCAGCGACGCGTAAAGCCTAACCATTCCCATTCCCGTAGAAACATTCTTCCATGTTTCCTAACGACATCAAAAGGCCCCTACCTGCTTGCCTCCATTGTGGATTGGCAGCATGTTGCTATCTTACCTACTATAAAAGTGAAATTGTTTCAAAAAAAAATGTATAAACGTGAAATTATATGACTGCGATATCCTACCCATCATCTGATAGCAACGAGAACAAATTCAAGTGATTAATAACAAAAAAAAGGTCAATTTTGGATTCTTTGGCTGCTCCTGGCGTCCAGCATTTGTCGCATTGGAGTTCTGCGGCTTGGTAGAACGGTGTAACAGCGACCAGAATGGACCTTTCAGTTCAGATTAATAACGAATAAAAGAGACTTCACAATGAATTGCATCACAAAAATCTTGCAGTGGTTGTAATCTCAATCAGCGTTCAATGGGAAGAGGAATGATAGAATACAAATCAACATATAGTCGCATACTTGTATCAAGATGAGGAATTGATCGGAGTACATATATATCTATCTGTATACTCTCTCCGTTTTTAAAATAATATCTTCTTTAACTTTTACAATTCAACTTTAGCTATTTGTATTATTCAAAAAATTTACTTAAATATATAAAATTTTAAGTTGTGATTCAAATAACTCTAATGATAAATTAAATTATATCAAAATATATAAAATTTATTAAAAAAAATTAAATAAGAGAAATTATTAAAATTGAATTTAAAAGATAACGATGACATCAATTAAAAAACAGAGGGAGTAGATGATAAGCATACCATATCAGACATTATACTCAAGCAAACTGCACCAGTCCTTCAAGACGCATGGAAATGCAATGAACTCCTAATTTCTAAACCAGCCGCCTCTTCAATGGCGTAAGTATTTACCGGGAGTAGAGAGGGTGCATGGATTTGGCAAGCCCGTAGCCCAGGCATCCAAGAACCAAGCCCTGCCGGTACGGCAGCGACGTCGTGCGCCGGGAACTGCCGCCCGGTCGCTGGCGCTGCGGTCCTGTGATTCCTGTCCGATGATGTGGACCGGCGGCCCGGCAGCGGCGCCGGGCAGGGTAGAAAGGCCTGCTTGGAACGCGATGGCCAGATAGACGGCGCCCAGAAAGTACCTGGCCTGGCCCCGGCGCCGCCCGCGGTATCTGCTCCTCCTCCCTGCTCCGTCCCGGAGTCGCCGCCGCTGCCCGTGCCGGTGAGAAGGTCCCGCAGCGATATCCTTCGACGAGTGTTCTTGGCCGAAACCGAAGACGAGTGCCGAAACGGAGGATGAATCGGAAGCGAAGGGGTCGGACGACGGTTCTGCGCCAGTGGCTTCCCGGGGACTCGGAGACGACGACACCGACCGGGCCCGGCGCGTCCTCGGCGCGCAGCGGCCACCGCGCCCGTCCCTCCCCGCTTCGTCGTCGCCGCCGCTGTCCTCCCGATCATCCTCCCGGCCCGCGTCTTCCTGAGTGAGGCCACCGCCGGCGCCGACGCGGATGCGACCGGCGACGAAGAGCTCCTCGGCGGAGCTCATGCCGCCGCCGGCGCGCGCCGCGAAGAACTCGAAGTCCCCGGCGCCGGCGTGTTCGCCGCAGCAGTCGCCGCCATCGGCCGCCACGGCTGCGGGGCCGGCCGTAGACGAGGGCGGCGAGCGCAGGATGTAGTGCACCGGGCTCGCCGGCGCGCTGAAGAAGACGTAGTGGCCCTCGTCCGCCTCCGCGCCGTCGCTCTGCATCGCCTACGACTCACTCGATCGCGCGCGCGCGCGTTGAGAGAGAGAGGGGACTGAGCGGCGTGCGGGGCTTTGAAGGGAAGGCGGGCGGGCTGGAGGCGGCTGGCTTGGCTCCGTGACGGTGAGTGAGGTAGGAGTAGCTTTCTTGTTCGATGCATCTCATGGCTCACCGCCTCAACGCGGGACTGAACGAGACGTCAAACGGAGAGCTGCCGGCCGGCCGGCTGGGTCATTGGAATTTTGTTTCCGATCCAACGGCCAAATGGACCGCGCGCGCATGCAGAGATTAATCGGCGCGGGGTCAATGCAATTAGGAGTCCTTGTTTATTAAAACCATCGCCTCCAATCATCTTACTAACAACGACACCGTTTTCAATCCAGGCTTCGATGGACGTGAGGAGGAGCACCATTGCACCAGCGCAATGTGTCACACAGTGCTGGGGTGGGGTTTTCCTGGATAGCACTATAGTATAGCCACAGGAGAGGCAAATTTGTTAATTAGCTATTTTCAGCTTTTTTTCGACCGGGGAGACACTGAAGCCCCAATCACACTTAGGATGCATTTGATAGAAGAAACGTGAATCACTTAAATCTAGATCAAATAGTATTTTTCAGATGTGATTCGAATCAAAATCACTTAAAATATATCTCTAATTTGCATTTCAAGTGATTTCATTTCACTTGATTTTCATTTTAACTAAATCTGAAATATTTCAACAAATGAACAAAGGAGCCGTTGGATTTTTCATTTTAGACGAACTGAAATTTACATAATAAGTTACATTATTTAGCTTGAGATTTGATATTTTATAACTTTCTCAAACTCACAAAATAAGCTATCTCAAATTCATAGGGTGAGAGATGAAAATATATTCTAGAGATCATTGTATTATAATTTTATTCACTAACTTATAACATATTTTTCAACTCACTTCCCTGCAATACAAATACAACATATATGTATGTCTATTGTACGTCTAACAATAAATATACAAATATATTTCATACACAACTATATTAATTTAATTAAATTCTATGCTTAAATTGTAATTATTAAAATAAATTAAATTCTAAAGATCTAAATGGGCCCTAAATGATTTTACACGTGGTTCTAGTTCAACCGGGGAATCATTTCTCGAGAGAAATCAAAACGTTTCCTAAGCACTCTTACCTACCCAAAGTATAATCCTTGGATTGCAAGCACAAAGAATCCCCATTGCCTTTTCCGCTTCATCAAGCCACAAAATGGAAAAGGTTCATTTCAATTTGCAGCGCGCTCGATCGCGCGAGATGATCCCGGACCCCTGTCGGCTTAATGGTCGGCGTGTTTACCTGCTGGCGGCTGATGATTAAGATCATGTCTAATCTCCATATATAATCCACAACACCACAAGAGACACGGAATCCAAACCACTTCTAATTGAGCAGCTTGTTCCGTGTCCCCTTTGTTTGTTCTTTCCAGTGATAATTCTCGCGTGCTCTTCTTCCATGCCAAATCAATTTCACGCGGTTGTGCTCCAAGCGCTCGAAGAAAAAAATAATTCGTTAATTATCTTATCCTTTTTTGCAACTAATTATAAGTAGTCTAGTCAGGCGACTGCTGGTATAGTGATGCACACGTCCTCTAGAAGATAAACAAGGTAGTACTGACATGTAACAACTTTTTTTTTTTTTTTGGTCTGCATGTCATCTTGGGCCTAATTCATGTTACGCACTAAACGTTATACTTTTTGGGCCCATGAAAGACGAGCGAGTATCTGGGCCGGCAATTCACGGTAGCCACAGAGCAAAAATCAGCCAGCCTGATTCGGCCTTTTTGAGCGGCTCGGTTAAACGAGACCAAGATTATCACGACGGGAATACAAAATTTCAGTCACCAGATATTGCTAAATATAGTAACCAAATATAGTGATGCCTTTCGAGTTTTGAGAAGAAAAAAAAAACAGGCAGAGAAGCTTTTTTCTGTTCTGGAAGAAGTGTAGCTACCAAAGGTGCCGTCATCACAAGCCATGGAAGCACCGTAGCACGACGAAAGTTCTATCGTACCTGCGAAACAAAATCACCAGCCTCGACGGCCAACGCCTTCGACTTGTCATGCAGCACGCACCAGAAGGTGCTTGCTCACGCAGATGCAAACTGCAAAGGCAGCAAAGCTCAAAAGGCCCCGATCGCCTACGCGCGCATCGCTTTTCGGAAAAGGCATCGCCGGCCGGGAAGAAGCTCTCGTACCCCGGCCAAAAGGGAGCACCGAGCACTGCAGTTGCAGCGGCGGTGAAAGAAGGGTGAACGCGAGGAATCGGAATGTCGCCTCCAGCAAGGCACGGGCAAAAAAAATTCCACGCTGCCTCCCCACTCCAGCGCCCGTGTTGGATTCCTCCCGTGCTGCCGCTCCCAAACCCAACGGACCCTCCGTCCGGCTCCGGCCAATTCCTTCCTCTCCGCCGGCGCAACGCCATATTCCCCTCGCGGCTCGCGCCCTCTTCTCCCCCAGGCGTGTCCATAGATTAGTGAACGAGCAACCCAGGCAACCACCATTTATATCCACCTGGTGATGACGGGAGGAGGATCATCAAACCTGCGACTTGCATCCAGCTAGCTATCCATTTTGTAAGGCGAGTCTGGTAGCTAGTTAGCTCGGTCCGTCGGCCGGTCGATCGGCGAGCTTGTTCTGTTTCAGTTCTTGGGCCGTCCGTCGGTTCGTTATTCCGGTCGGTTAACATGCACCCGGTGCCGACGTCCATGATGCCGGCGGCCGCCGTGACGCACAACGACCTGTCCCTCCGCAAGGCGCAGGAGCGCCGCTCGGTGCGGTCCGGCGGTCAGGTCGCCGTCTCCCTCGTCGCGCTCTCCGTCATCTGCGGCCTCGTCGCGTTCGTCCTCTGCCTCGCCGCCGAGGGCTCGCGCTCAGAGGCAAGTCGATCGTCACTCACCTCTCACCAGCAGTGCGGTGTACTAGTAATTAGGTGTGCTAACGGACGAGATGGGTGGTTGCGTGCATTTGATCTGCAGGTGTCGTACTACGTGATGACCGCGGGCGGGAACCCGGAGCAGGTGGACGTCTGCGTCTACAGCGGCAGCGGCCGCTGGCCGCTCGCGTACTCCATCGGCGCGTTCCTCCTGCTGGCCATCGCCATGTTCGCCGAGCACGGCTACATGCTGGTCGCCGTGTCCTCCCCCGAGTCGGCCTCTCCCAGCCTCGCCGTCGCGCAGGACCACCCGCGGATGCCGTCCACCGTCTCCAGGCTCACCTGGCAGACCTGCTGCCTCTTCTCCCTCACATGGTAATCACGCTTAACTTTTGATCACGATTACGAGAGGTGAAGAAATGATTGGTGACTGTGCTTCACCGTATTCATATGTACATAGGATCTGCTTCGGGCTCGCGGAGGTGCTGCTCATGATCGGCATCGGTGTGGAGTCCGGGCACCTCAGCGACTGGCAGAGGCCGCACCCTGTGTGCCACCGGGTGCGTCCCGGGATGTTCGCGGCGGCGGGGATCCTGGGCCTCATCACCGTTGTCGTCGGCTTCGTCGTCTACGTAACGGCAGTGCAGGCGCGTAAACTGCAGGGACAGCAGTATTACGGCGCCGCCGGCGGGCACTTTGTTGGCGGCCACGGCGCTCCGTACCCAGGCGTCCCGCAACACTATGTGCAGCCACCGGTGCCACACCCGCACGCGGCGCCTCATGCCGTGCCGCGTGCACCAGGCGCACCGGAGATAACGCCGGCGGCGTGCCAAGTGGAGCCAAGCCGTGCGTCTCTCATCACCAAGGAGATCACCGACGTGTGACACCGCTTCTTCGACCCAACATGAAATCAGGGACGGAACAAGAGTCCCTCACGACAGCGAAAAAAAATTCTGTAACATTGATACTTGACTACATTATCTAATCAATGCACATATTAATCACTTATAATATCATATAAACTAAAATTAAAACCCAATGCCACGTAACCACGTACGATGGCACAGAATTTTTTACCCACAACAGCTACATTCTTTGCCATCTTATGTTTCTTTGTAAGATTGTATACCCAAAATATTGTTTGTACAAATCAACTAATTAATTTTACTGTAAGCGGGTGACAGGAGTGCTTTGAACTGTAAAGTGCTTTTGGTATAAATCTTTTCCACTAAAAAGATTAATCGTGATGTTCCATATGCTTGTGTCTGACTTCGTTTCTTGCCAACACAAATAACATCACCCGCTACACTATCAAAAAAACAAATGCACACAATAATAAATATGTAACGTGCCAGTACTAGACTTAGCAACATGGATACATCGGCCAAGCAAGGCCTAGAAATGTACTCGTGCCATTACGGTCCACAAGTCCGGACAAACTGCAACTCAGCCCACTCCTGAAGAACTCAAAACCAAACCATTCAGGAATGCAGTCTATTGACTTTGCAGAATAGCTCCGACTTGCGCTATACAGTGCAAAACATTACACACCAAACTAACGATGCTACAGAGTGGCCTCCTCAAAAACCCAGACCCCAATGTTGGACAATTATAAATCCTGTCACAGATCCCGCAATATGATATCCATGGTTTAACTTGGGAATGAAAGTTAACCAAGCTCCCTCGAAATCTTCAGCTTATTGGACCCACCACAACCATTACCCCACACATGGAATAGACCAAAGTACATTGACTACTCATGAAAAGCCAACTCCAAGCCCATTGCTGAGGGAAATACCACCCTTTAATAAAAATCTGCAAAACAATTGTTTGCACTGTTATTAGCTTATTATAGACACTATACCCCACAAAAATTTGATCTTGATCCTTTTGTGTTAATAATCATAATATAGTTATAATGAAATGTACCTGCATTTAGCTGAAGTTCAAGCCACCAGCAGCAGGAGGGTTACCACCTTGGCCAAAATCAAAAACACCTGGAGGAGCCTCGCCAGCAGTAGCCATTGCTTCATCTTCCTCCTCGAGCCAGTACACCTCAAGAAGCTTCACAGCCTTTTCGTAGATTTCATTGTTATCATGGCTCTGTAGGTTCTCAATCTTTTCCAAGCCTTCTGCTTCATCAATCATCTGAGCAAAGAGATTAACATCTCCTGTTGCACCTGAGGTCTTGTCCTGCTCCCCCACTTTGAGAATGTTCTCAAGACCCTCCAAACAAACTATTACAATTCTTGGATCAGGGCAAACAAGAAGGTCACACAATGGCTTGATGCAGCCCTCAGACACCAGGTACCTATTTTGACAAGGTATACAATATGAGTTATACTTCTAATGACGCTTAAAAAGTAAGTGTTCAAGTTTCATTGCGCACAGGCTTGAATAATAGTGATAAATAAGTTAAGAAAACATACTTGATTTGTTCAGAGTTACCACCAGATGTAGCATTTGATACGGCCCATGCAGCCTCCTTCTTGATATCGAACTCTGCTGTTTGAAGCAGTTGGAGCAAAGGACCAATAATGCCAGCATTTATCACAGCCTACAACCTCAGTATTTCAGGGTTTAGCAACCAACACAACATATCATTGCAGGGTGAGTGATTAAAGAGAATGATATACACTACAAGTTGTGAGATAATCTTTGTAGAAGTGTGTAGAATGGTGTAGAAGTGGGTAGGAGGTAGTAGTAGCTCTTAGGAACATAGATTACTTAAGTAGCAAGTAGATAGTAGTAAAATTTGATTTTGCCTGGAGTGGTGAAGTTCAAATTTGCTTGTTGTTTGTGGGATGTTCTAGAGCCCACTTGTGTACTCTATATATACCCATGTAACCCCTCCTATTGAGAATGGAATGGTAGTTCCCAACACAAGTCATCCCAATGATATACTCTAAAACAAATACAACCAATAAGATTAATGCAAGATGGTATTGCAATAAGATTAATGCTATGTTCTAAAACACCTGATATGATGGAATGCATTTTTCCTACTTAGGATGTTCAATTAATAAATGGTGTTCACAAAATAAAGTCAGAGTATGTCTAGGATTTATGTACTTTATACCTGTATCTGATCTTTGTTTCCAGCAGTAATATTTGAAACTGTCCAGCAAGCCTCTTTCTTAATACTTTTCTTGTGATTCTGTGTCAATAGACTCAGGAGGCAGGGAAGAGCTTGATGATCAATGATGCACTGCAAAAGAAGAAGAAAACTAATACTGAAAAATACTTGCATTTTACTTTCATGCTGCTTACAAAAGAAAAGAACGAAAAATATGCAATATGATGAAAGATAGCATGACCATACATAACGCATTTCAAGGCAGTACAAGCCCTATCACAACTGATTGCACCGAGAGTGTCAAATGTATCAAAACCTGCCAACATGGATGTCTCACCTGAGTTTGCAGATCATCCCCAGTGACAATGTTCCCAACAGTTCGTAGAGCAGGTATAAGCACTGATGGTGATGGGTGACTGCATGTTGAATAGCACACATCATTTAAAGAACACAAATGAACACAGATTGACATATCATGAAAAGTGACAATTTTTTTTACGTACAGGAGAAGCTCCACAAGTCGGGGACAAACACCAGCCTCAATGACAGCTTGGATCTTATCATTAGTGCCATCAGATAAGTATGAAAGAGCCCAGCATGCATCAGTGAGAACTTCCTCATCATTGGAATGAATAAGTCGAGCAAGCGCTGGCAGTGCAGGTTTTGTCTATTCCATTCAAATAGCATCAGACTCAGTAAAAGTAACACTTGGAAGCAATAATAAACTAAACAGGCTTTATCTAGAACCTGATCAAATGATGGTTGTGGCTTTCCTCTGCAGAAGTTTGACAGAGTCCAAGTGGCATTCCTCAGCATTGAGAGCTTAGCATGCTCATTTAACTGAGCTAGAAGAGGCATTACGGCACCATTTGCGAGTACAAGGTCACGGCATTTTGGGGAATCACCAGCTACATTGCCCAAAGCCCATACAGCCTTTATTCAAAAAGGATGTTGTATTTCAGGATGTGGTCCATTAAAACAATTAATAGTAGCAGCCAAGTAAATATACAAAGCTCCATAATTACCTGCTCACGAACATCATCACTAGCAGATCCAAGAAGCTTCACAAATATTGGAACAGCGCCATGATCAATGACGACCTTTGTATTCTCCGAAGTGCCAGATGCAATATTTGTGAGGGCCCATGCAGCTTCAAACTATCAAAAGAGAAAGGAACATAATGATAAGAAACCCATATTTCATTCAACGACAATTAGACAACATATTTAGAGTGTATCAGCATACCTGCAGTTGGGGGAAATCCTCCCTGGTGAGGAACTGGACAAATCGAGGTACCACTCCAGATTGGATAACTTCTTCAATTGGGGGGCTCCTCTCTAATCAACCAAAAATATGAATCAATGTTTGCCCAAGGTGCAAAATATACACCACCTTTAGAAGAAAAAATTAAGAAAACTGAAACACAAGTTAGTACCTATAGATAGCAACTTGCGGAACTGTGTTGTGGCCTCAAGCTGAAGACTATTATCATCCGAATAAACCCCACTCACCATAGCAGGGAGGCTTTCAAGCTAAAAGAACAACAAACATGTAAAAGCAAGCATCGCCAGTACCATAACAACTACTGTAAACACAGGAAGTAAAGAGGCGAAACCAACATTTAGTACAGACAGCAACTTGATCCCAATTAAATAAACTTGAAAAGGGCATAAGAAAACTTTGTTCTAATACAAACAAGCTAAAATCAATAAATAACAGCCCACACACAGAATCTATAACAAGAACAAACAAATCTCTATACTAGATTATTGCTCCAGCGTAGGACAGCAAACATAGCCTAGAAAGTAGCTCTCAGGTCTTTCGATCAATCAAAACATAATAGCACAAATCAAGAAGCGTAAGAAGTACAGTAATGTGTGGATTCAATGACACAGGCTGAAACAATAAGAACTTGATAAATCACCTACTGTTATTTTCTTAACGAGTCCTATCATGAGGTTCAAATAGTCTGCAGCTCTACGACAATTTTCCAAGACCTTTTACTAAAAGCCATACAGTTAGGGTAACAAACATACCTTACAAAACGCAGAGCACAGAGAAACACATCATGACTCATAAGCATGCAAAGCCATATGCTGCGCTAATTCACAAAAAAGCAATTATGTCCCTAAGGTATAAATTTACTTCTAGTCGAAATGGGAACCCAACCAATTCATTTCACCACTATGGCTTCGCAATCGAACCAGTCAACCGCACTAGTAGCCAACCCTATTCTCAAAGCGCCGAATAATCTAAACGATACTCCTAGTGGTGCACAAGCTACAAATCAGAGCTGGGAACACTGAAGCAGGAGGGAGAGCAGAGGAGCTGCCGCTGTGTCCTCACCTTCTTCTCCACGCCGGACGCGGGAGCGGGGACCTGGGCCTGGAGCCCCTCGCGGCGCTTCTTGAGGAGGCTCTCCTCGCGGCGGCTCTTGCGGATCTCCACCATGTTGTCCTCCCGCCGCCGCCGCCCCTCCTCCGCGTCCACCGCCACCTTGTAGCGGTTCCGCCGCACCTCGGCCCGCTCGCTCGGACGCAGCGACATGGCTGGGTACGCTCCGCTCCCTCCCTCTGTGCGTACCGGTCTCGCTCGCTGCAGCGGTCCACGACGGTGACGAGGAGCCAACAAAACCCTAGCACGGCGTCGGTGGCAGGGGACGGAGGAAGGGGAAAAGAGCAAGGGAGGGAAAGAAGAAAAAAAAAGAAGGAGAAACCCTAGCAGCGGGTGGGAAAGGAAGTTAAAGTTCGTACACGGTACACGTACACCACGATCGAAATATTCTCGTTTTCTTTTCCTTTTTTCCTCGAATGAGATTTTTTCTTTCTGAGGCCGCTAACTAGTGATGCCGTCCGTAGAAAACAAAATATCGGCCCACGAGGAATGCGGCCTGTCTGGCCATCTTGAGCTACCGGAGAACAATGCTTCAGCCCGGTGAGTGGATTTACAAAACTGCTGTATAATTTTTTTTCTCTCGCAGCATAGAGGATTCTAAATTTCCAACCTTAGATGCAGTATTGTTCTACAGGAATTTTTTTATGAATAAAAAAATATTATGCAGTGAACACTAAATCATACTAAAGAAAAATCATGGTTCCTGAACGGCTGAACCGATTAATTAATTAGCACATGCCTCCAAGAGATGAAGAAAGCACGTCAAGGTCTTCTGAACTGAGGAGACAGACTGAAATACCTGCTTCCAAATTAATCAAAGTTTGGCATTTCTCCACAACCACACCACCGGTTAGGTACCCACGACTTCTGCCGAAACTCTGCTCCTCTGATTCCTGAACCTGCTAGTACGCCGGATAGAATTCGCCATGGATGGGATCGAGGTCAAAGCATCAGCGTGAGTTCAACCAAGGACGACAGCGATTTGCTGAGCCCAAGCCCAGGGTCGTCTAGTAGCCAGTCCCCGTCTCTCTTTGGAAAAAAAAAGAAAGAAAGAAAGAAAGAAAGAAAGAGGAGAGAAACCCTGTAGAAAACAACGGCGCATGCATGGTCCAGGATGATCTCTAGCTAAGCGGCTAAGCCAACCACCAGCTTTTACAGGGGCTTTGAAGTTAACCGCTAGCGAGCTAGCTAGATCCCTGGCCGGCTGTCGCTGTTGATTAAAGAAGAGGTGAAGCGTCGTCGTCGACCTGGCCGGCCGGCGAGACGGAGGAGCACGGGATAAAAGAGGGCATGATTGCACACATGAGCCGTCGACGTCAATTAGCCAGGATTAATCCGATACGTGTGCGGCTAAACTGGGCGAGTCCTTGTCCTTAATTCGCCGTGTTAGACACTAAACAGCCTGTTAGATTGATAGCGTGTTTTGTCCTCAGCTACTCGCAGTTTAATATAATCTGGTCTCGTATGGTATTAAGTGAGTGGGGGCACTCCCAATGCAAGTAAATCTAATCTTTTATAATATAAAGTTTTTATAGTAGTTTCTATATAAATTAAAATTTAATAATCGTTTATTTATTTTATAAGAGAAAAACTAGAATAGTCTTTTTAATACATAGTTTGTGATGCTTTGATTTTAATAAAGAGATAGTTTTTTATGTAGAAATAGTTTCTTTATTTTTCATTCTCTTTCTCTATTAATTTTTTGTCACATAAGCAAAATAATAATGTGACAATACACTATCGAAAAGTGCTTGATGGCTTATCTGTTTAACCTGAGCTCATGGCTTTATTTCTTTTATTTATCCGTGTGCGTGGTTTGGACTGGGATGCAGGTGTGTTTGACTTGACCGCCTCGGGTTGTGTGGATTATTGGATTGGAGATCGAGCAGGAGTAATGCAATGGTCCGCCGATGCCCCGTCCGTTTCACAGGATTTTACGCAGATTCGACTGAAATTTGTGCTCGAGGTGCTGTAGATTTCAGCGAAATTCATGGGTTTTGATGGGGGGCGGAGGGAGCTGTTTGGCCGGCTTCGTACCCTTTTCGTCGGCTTCGAGTAACTGGAGAATCGGAGAGAAGACTCGTACGTACACTGACTGTGAGCCCGACTCCCGACGCCGCAATAACGGCGAACAAAAGTCGCAGGGAGAAAAGGGGAAAGCAGCGTGCCGTCGAGGTCTGTAAACGGACGGGAAAACTCTCTCCCTCCCTCTCTCCCCCGGCGAGGACCTCCATCTTGGCCTTGTCGGCCTCGAGCCCCCGCAGGCACTGCACTCCTCGCCCCCCGCAGCCCGCCCGGCCGCGGGCCGCTCCGCGGCCGTCCCACCGACGGGCTCTTCCGCGCGGCGCTCGTCTGCATCGTCGCCCCCTCCCCGCCGAGCAGCCGGCGCGCGTCCATCGTCGTCTAGGCCGCGGCGGCGCGCACGGAGAGGCCTCGCGGAGGTCGACCGCGTTCGGCGGCGGCAGGATCCGGTCATGGATCCGCCAGGTGCGTACCAGTTGTCTACTCCCCTCACATCCCCACTCCTCAAACTCCCTCCCCGTCCCGGGCAACGGGATACCGTCCGCAAATACGGTCGAGAGAGTACCGCAACCATTTCACCCCTAGCAGGCTAGCAGCGAGTCTCCCGGCGCAGGTGCGGAAAGCAAAGCAAAGTGGCGCCCCCGCGGTAAGGCGCTGAAGGAGAGAGGAGGTAGGATGAGGAAAAGGCAAAGGAACGAAATCCATTCAGCTCGCAGCAACGCGCTCAAAACCCAAGCCCACCCCACCTCCACGGCGACCGCACCCTCATGCGCTCCGCCTCGATGGCGACATGCTTCCCGCTCTGGTGTCAGTAGCACCAGCCAGGGAGGTGCTCCCCTCACTAGAAGATGGCACAGCTCGGGTTCTTCGGCTACGGTGAGCCCCATTTGTTGATCTGGATCCTAGTCTCCGTATGTGATGCCAGGTGGTGCGACTGTCAGTATGCGTGGCTGTTAGCTTGAGCGACTTGAGATTTTAGTGACGGGACGGCGAGGTGACTTGGATCTGAGCTGTTGGAGGACGTGTTGGGTAACTGACACGGTAGAGTTTGTCTTATAATCTTAATGTAGCTATCATTTGCTTGCAATTGAATAATTGAAGATGACCTTAGAATTTGGGTTTGAGGCACTTGGTGTGTTCGGGGGCTTGGCAAGATGCATTTTGTTGCAGCATATCTTGACACTGACACCAATGCAGAACTTAGGGTGTCCCAAACCGTGATCCGTTACTTAGTCTCAGGTTTGCGTTTGTCATTTTAAGCATTTTGGATTGACGTAATCTGGTATCTGGCGTTGTTACTGGCCATGTATGATTGTATTTCTGGGAAGGTATGAAGAACTTCCATTATCCGTACCTGTTATAGGCCTCTCGCCATATTTTGCCTAATGTAGATTTGACCAATCGGATAGGAATTTCTTGACACAGTAAAGAAACAGGGGTAGCGTGCCATTTGCAGGAAAGGGGTATTCCTTAAACTTTTGTTTCTGGTGTGGTGCACATTCCGACATTGATTGTATGATTCATAACCACCCTACCCTGGTTTCATTCAACCAACACCACTTCTCTCCTTATCCCCCCCACATCTGAATCGCATTAGCTGCAGAGTTGAGAAATCTCGTGATTTGGCCTTACCCTGTGATTTGGCCTTACCCTTTGATACGTCACCGTATGGGCTAGCCACTCCATTTATTTGTACTGGGATGATAGGGCTTGGCGTAGCCACAGGTGAGTCGGCTACTAGGTACTAGTGGCTGAAGTAGAAGCAATGTGTTATACAATTTCTATATGCTGCCTTGACCAGTGTCGTTAGGCGTATTGCCTTTTCGACTCGACTTACCAACCTAGTATTATGTTTAGTATGGGCACCATTGTTAAGGTGTGTTAGCGATATAGTTAGAGATATGTTCTATTTGTTATAGAGAGATTCTGTTTTATCTCTTTCTTGTATTTACCCCATTGTACGAGGGGCTCTGTGCCTATTGTACCACTCCTGCACTCTATTTATATGAGGTCATTAGCCTCCTGGAAGTACAAGATCTGTTTCCCTAACAAGGTGCATGCACAACTTTGTGAAACGTGCAGCAAAAATCTGAGCTGGGAGTGTGTCCTAACCTTTCTGGTCTGTATTTCATTACCCCCCCCCCCCCAAAAAAAAAAAAAACAGACATCTTTCTAAAATTAATTATTGCCAGCCAGAACACGTCTATGCTACCATATTAAATAGATTATGCTTGTCTGTATAGTTAGAAACATCAACATACATGTTTGAGAAGAAAATAGAAACATCAACATAGTTTGCTAGATCAACATCACCATTCCTTGCAACCTTTCGTAAAAAGCTAGTGACAGTATTTGCCAGTAAACTGCCAGCTACCTTTAGGCAGAGATAGTGTGGTTTATGCATGCTTCTAATGTTCAGCGTTGGTACACTGTTCAATTGGTGGCATGTTTATAGGATTTCAAAGAATAGACAGACCTGTAGGAGGTGAAGTAACTGTATATTTTTTCCCATCACCTTAATGAATCATATACTTGCCCTCTTCGGATTGAGGAAGTCAACGAGATAATACAGTGTTCACAATAATTTAAAATCTCCATAAGTTTTCCCTGTCAATGTAGAATAATATTTGGATTTTACCAGCTTGGAAGATCATTTCTTCCTACCATTTGAATTTTCATGGGTCATGTCTCGTGTGTGTTGTGCTGTCCATCAGTTATAGCATTATATTTTAGAGTTGATGCACTCACTCATCAGTTGTGTACTTGCACTACATATTCTCGTGCAATGTCCGTACTTTTATCTTAAAGATTGTGCAGACTGGTTGATTTACTTTTTGTTTGCAGGATTTTTCAAAGATGCTTGGAAAAATCTCACGTTCAATTTGTTGCTTGTTTTGCTGATGCTGGATTTTCTTGCTGGTATCAATATCATTGCTCAGACATCCGCTCTAAAATTGGCGACCCCGGCTTTATCTCCATCACAAAGTTGGAGACCAGTTCATTTCATGTCATCCGAAGCTAAAACTGTCACACGTATTTCAGTGCAGCCTGTGAACCAGCAAAGAACAAAGAAGCTACATTCATCAACAGTTGCTCTTTCATCTACAAACCCTCCTGTTTCAGCACCAAGCTACAGTTCCATACCTGATGCTTCAGATCTGACCTTTTATTTCTCGGATCAGTCGCACCCTTTTGTGGAGTATAGTAAACGCTTAGCAACAGCTGTTCCTACTCACGAAGATGCTGACCCGCCAGATGCATCTTCAAATTCTAGCACAGCTCCTTCTGGATTAGTGAAACCTCCAGAATCTCCTCACAATGGTGAGTTCAGTTGTTATCAACTTCAAACAATATGGTTCCATTTTAAGCAATTTTGACGTATTATGTATAATTTCTTTATCTCTTTCCTTTTTTTTATTTGTGTTTTCTCTTGTTGCTATAAATACTTCAATTCTTCTTGTGGCAGATGTCATTGACTCCAATAGTATCTATCTTTTATTTGGAACACTATCGTGCACAATTATGGTGTTCACCACATTTGAGGTCTAATCTTATTCACTTATGTTTTCTAGGCTGTTGCGCACCTAATATGATGCAAAAGAGAGGAGCCCAAGATTGCCATTGTGTTTATCCAGTGAAAATTGAGCTCTTCCTTCGCAATGTTTCCTTGATTTCAAATTGGAGCAATGAATTCCTTGCTGAACTTGCATCTCAGCTCAATCTGCGTGTTTCTCAGTTTGAGATTGTGAATTTCTACGTTGTTGGGGCTTCTGGGCTTAACATAACTATGGATATAGCACCTCACAGTGGAATTAGTTTCTCAGCTAATCAAGTTACTACAATGAATAATTCACTTAGCTCACACACAGTTCAGATCAATCCTGTGCTTGTTGGGGATTATAATCTTCTTAATCTAACATGGTTTAGGCCATTGGCCCCTGCCCCTGGTAATGTATTTCTATCTTGGATTTGTACATTGTGTTCATTGATGACAATTAACTGGTTGATCACTTCTTTTTTCTGTTCTTATGGTTTACATATTATATTGAAGATAGCAAATATACTGAGTCATTCCTTATCTTGTGAAATGTCAGTACCGAACATTATCCATAGAAGTAGTTCGAAATGACTAAATAGAACTGAAGGAAAATGTGGCTTACATTTCTTTGTTGTGATGTCTAATTGTTTATTCTGCTGCTGAGGTGCTGAACTGCCTTGTTCCCTATCCTTATAACCATAGACTACTCTCCGTTGTGCATTCAGGCATCATAATCACTTATATCTATCCCATTTGCCTACATGTTTGTCTTATGACTCGTGTGTTTATATTTTAAGGGATAGAGAGTGCAATAGATGTGTATAAAGATACCCCTTTATTCAAAATTTCTGAGGAATGTGTGCTCAATTTACGTTTCTTTCATGCTGCTGATATTAGCCTAATGGCTAATACTTGCTTTTCCTTTTGTGATATGCTGACTGTTGTTGATGTTATGGTACAATAATACTGTCCAGCAACATTATAGTTTCTACAGGCCTTCCTTTTAGATGATATTCTTTTTTTTTGTCATACTTTCCTTTCCATAACTTTTTCTTTGACTCATAAAATTGTCTATATTATTATCAGCTCCATTTACGATATCACCTAAGGCGTCTCCATCAAGAGCATCTTCACCGCCGAGACCTAAAGAAGCTCCCACCAGCGATAAACATCCAAAGCTGATTACCGTCATTATCATATGTGTTGGTGCTTTAATTGGGCTCTTGCTGGTTGTTTTAACAATTTGCTTCTGCACATTTAGGAAAGGGAAAAAGAAGACGCCTCCTGTTGAAACACGTATGTAGCATGATACCGGCTCTTTTTTTTTAGTGTTTTCTTCATTGATGTTGATTTTACAGATTGTTTTCTTTTTCTTTTTTTAAAAATTTGTTTGTTTGTGCACAAAAGATGGAAGATGTGCATTTGTGATGAATCCTGATTAGATAGCTATCATGAGCTGTTACTACTGTTTCATTAAACCAGAACCTGTTGGATCACGCTAGTCGAAGTAGTTCATAAATTTGGCCCAAACATATAGCTTGAGTTAATTTGTGACTATAGTTTACACTAAGGCATTCGTGAGTACTCTGGTTGAATGTTTCAGTCATATGTATACACTTGCAATATTGATGTCATATGCTTATCATGCTTAGAGAGTACTGTACAGTATACATGTTTGCAGGCTTGCAGCCTTTGAAAAATTATAGAGTTAATTTCACAAACCCTCAAAACTTTTGCTCTATAGTCACAAACCCACCAAATCCAGAGCATGTTTCACACACAAACTCACCATTGGATTGAGTATAGCTTCACAAAGCTACCACTTTTTGCCTCATACAATATCCCACCATCCCCGTCCCACATGTTAGCCATACACAGCTGAAATAGTATTCTGTATCTTTTGGGAAGCCACTACGGTATATGATTTTTGGGTGTATCACTGACGTGGGACTGAAAGATGATACTATATGAGAGAAAAGTGATGGCTTTATGAAACTACACCCTGAACTGATGGTGGCTTTGTGAAACATGCTATAGACTTGGTTTGTGATTATTAGACCAAAGTTTTGGTGGGTTTGTGAAATTAACTCAAGATTATAACATGTTTTTATTCCTTCAAATATTGGAAATCAATGGATCAAGACTTGTGATGAAGTTGTATCCACAGTTTTGAATAACCCATTCATAGTCGGCTTGAAACGAAGATCAAGTTATTGGGGTTCATTCTTGTTTTTTTATCGTTTTTTTTAAACCATTGAAATGCACATTTAACCCATAGAATCATCTGTGCAGCCAAGCAAAGGACACCAGATGCAGTTTCTGCAGTGGAGTCACTTGCTCGTCCCACAAGCACGAGGTTTCTTTCATTTGAAGAACTGAAAGAGGCGACAAATAACTTTGAGCCATCAAGTGTGCTTGGAGAAGGTGGCTTTGGCCGTGTATTCAAGGGAGTACTAAGCGACGGCACTGCTGTCGCTATAAAGAAGCTTACAACTGGTGGACACCAAGGGGATAATGAGTTTCTAGTTGAAGTGGAAATGTTGAGCAGGTTGCACCACCGGAATCTTGTGAAACTCATTGGTTACTATTGCAACCGTGAGTCCTCACAGAACCTTCTTTGTTACGAGCTTGTTCCCAATGGAAGCCTAGAGGCTTGGCTCCATGGTATGTCAATTTCTTTTTCTAACTGATCATTCCTTCCTGAACACTCCCTTCATAGGCATAAGTCTCATTTTAGTTGCATTTAAACCTATTAATTCAATAGGTTAACTTTGATTAGTTTTTTTTATTTCCATAAAAAAATAACATGTTTGTGACCATTTCGGTCATTTTATCAGGCGCATTGGGTGCTAACTGCCCCTTGGACTGGGACACCAGAATGAGGATAGCACTTGATGCTGCAAGGGGTTTGGCATACCTTCACGAGGATTCACAGCCCTGTGTAATCCACAGGGATTTCAAAGCTACTAATATATTGCTTGAGAATGATTTTCACGCTAAAGTTTCTGATTTTGGTTTGGCCAAACAAGCGCCAGAAGGTCGGGCACATCTTTCAACTCGTGTCATGGGAACCTTTGGGTAATTTGAATGATCTTTTACCTTGAACTACGCCCCTGTCATCTCTATTATCCTGTGCTTGACATGTCTGATGTGTTTTTAGGTATGTAGCACCAGAGTATGCAATGACAGGGCACTTGCTTGTAAAAAGTGATGTATATAGCTATGGAGTTGTTCTACTTGAACTACTAACTGGGAGGAGGCCAGTGGATATGTCGCAGCCATCTGGGCAGGAAAACCTAGTAACATGGGTAATACTTCTCTGTTATATAATATATTGTTCTTGAATGATTATATGGTTTTTCAATAACATCTCTTTGTGTTCTAACTATTAGTCCAACACTAAATTCATTGTGCATAGACAGGCGCTAGTAGAATGTGTAGGCAGACAATCCAGAGAAAATCAACTCATTTTTGTTTTTGTATCTGCGATTGCTTTTTTCCCCATCTACCCCAACTTGCTTGGGATAATAAGGCTTTGTTGTTGTTGTGCTTAGTGTATTCTGAAGATATTGCTGTATTAATTGCAGGCACGGCCAATTCTTCGAGATAAGGACAGATTAGAAGAATTAGCTGACCCCAGGCTTGGCGGCCAGTACCCTAAAGACGATTTTGTGCGAGTGTGCACAATCGCAGCAGCCTGTGTTTCACCCGAGGCAAACCAAAGGCCAACAATGGGCGAGGTGGTGCAGTCCCTCAAGATGGTGCAACGTTCTGTGGAGTTCCAGGAATCTTTGCCCACGCCACCTGCGCGCCCCAACATCCGGCAGTCTTCCACGACCTATGAATCTGATGGCACGTCATCCATGTTCTCTTCTGGAGCCTTCTCAGGCCTGAGCCCTTTCGAAACTGAAACCATTCCAAGAACTGCGGTTTTCTCTGAAGACCTCCATGAAGGTCGATGACTGATGGGGGTGTTTGCAGAGCTGTTTTCAGTAGAGCTGGTAATCACCCATTCAAAAGCTGGTGGTGCAATTGGTTTGTCCGATCATTGGGTAGAAAGTACTTGTAAATTCCATTTTTATTCACCACCTTGAAGAGGCTAGGATAGCGTTCTGTTCTCCTGTTTTTAAGGCAAACCGATTTACAGTATAAATCGATTACGATGTTTTTTGTTGACGGGGATCTGATAACGGTCCAGTTAAAAGGCTGTCTTTTGAATTCCTAACACAGCTTGTCATGCCTCCTCGGTGTTAAAATGTGGCCGAATTACAAAGGTTTACATTAATCGTCTTAATCGCATAACCATGCCCGGGATGGGGCCGGCCCCAAATGTGGCCGAAATCCATACTGGGCTGACCCAAGCAAGACCTGCGCCGCCCCGCAATCCCCGCATTCCGCTCCCACTGGACTCGGCCAGCGACGGACCCCGCGGGCAGGGCGCTCCTCCGTCCTCCGGAGAAGAGCTAGCGGCGGCGGAGCCAGGCAGCTAGCAGGGACCCGGTCTCCTGCGTCGAGTGCACGGAGGCACGCGCGGCCAAAACGGGGCACAACCCTGCCGCCTTGGGCTGGCCCTCCTCCTCCTCCGCCCCTTCCGGTTTCGACGGTGACAACGGAAGGTGAAATCCGAGCTCTCCTCTCCAACCCTCTAATCCTCCTCCTTCCTTTTGTAGTTGACATTTAGGATGGGGGATGGGTCGATCCCTGCGCGGGGCAGTGGGGACGGGAAGGAAGATTTCATCCCAGTCGGGGATATGGGGAGGTGGAGGGAGAGGGGAATATCGATATCTTACTTCTTTCTGGACTCGAAAACGGTCGGCAGAGAGGCCACCAATGCCGGGCAGCTGCGCCCGGCGACCTTGGGGGTGTTCTAGGAAGAGAGGGGAGGAAAGGCGTCTCTCCACTGGCATTTGGTAGGGCTGCTGCCATATCTCGCACTGTTGTTCGATGCACCTCTAGTTTTTTTTTGGACCAGGAATGGAGATTAACATGTTTATGCCTTGGTTTCATCACTCATAAATCTTCTAATGGGCCTGCTTGCTGTAGGTTGAGTGAAGATTTCTTTGTCAATGGAGAGGGAGCCAAGTCCTGAAATAGATGATGAACTTTTCAATGAAGTTTATGGGAAAGCATATAGTGGTCCTGTGGCACAGGCTACAAACAGTGTGACGCCTAAAGCAAATGATGAGAAGAAGCCCCTGACCAATGATAAGTCAGATGATGAAGATGAGCCCCTTGATCCCAATGCTGTTCCTACTGATTTCACTAGCAGAGAGGCTAAGGTCTGGGAGGCTAAAGCTAAGGCTACAGAAAGAAACTGGAAGAAAAGGAAGGAGGAAGAAATGATTTGTAAAATATGTGGAGACTCTGGTCATTTTACTCAGGTGTTATTCTCTTTCTTGAAATTACAACTTACAGTAAGTGAATTAAGATAAAGACATACATGTAACATACAAGGATTACTGGTTATAGACATATTCTTGCAGTGCTGTCGGTTATAGACATATTCTTGCAGTGCTGTCTGTTCCAAAGTTGTACTTGATTTTAATCCTAGAGGATTTAATTATCAGACTCCTTATTCACGACTGGCACCATATTACACTTTTATATATGCAAAGAAGTGCTTGGATGCTTCCACACCGTTTTGAATTCAAGTTTATGGCAATGCTAATCCTAAAATATGTTGCAAAAAGAAAACCGATTTGACAATTTTTTTTTCTTGTGTGTTATGCCCTGCATGGTTAGTCAAAGTTAGATGTAAGCCGTGTTGTTCTGAGAGGAGAATTCGACAGTTGTTTTAATATCTGTTTTTTGTTGCTGTATCCCGCACCCCTTCTTTCGTTCTGTTTAGCATTGATTGGATTCATTAGACTGTCTTATTTTGATTATTTAAGAATGTTTTTCTCCTTCCGAACAGGTTTTCACTTCACTGCTATTACTTTATTTATTATTGCACCAAGAACATGTTTGTAAATGCTATATAATTTTTTTGTTCTGTTTTACAACCCCTGCTAAGTGTTATCATAAAAATGGCAAAGGTTGTTCTTCATTTAACAATCCTCCTTTGACTAGGGTTGTCCATCCACACTTGGGGCTAATAGGAGGAATGCAGATTTTTTTGAAAGAGTTCCTGCAAGAGATAAGCAAGTCAGGGATCTTTTCACTGAGAGGTTGATAAGTCAGATTGAGAAAGATGTGGGGTGTAAAATCAGAATGGATGAGAAGTTCCTGTTTGTCAGTGGAAAGGATAGGTTAATACTAGCGAAAGGTGTAGATGCTGTGCATAAGATTATTCAAGAGGCAAAAGGTAAACTTAGTCCAAGCAGCCCGAAACGGGATCGCTCTAGATCACCTGTACGAAACACCACAGAGTTTCGCCCCAGGCAATCTGAATCTCAACGGCCTCGCAGCCCAAGAAACTCTTATTCTCAGTGGTCCCGTAGCCCAACATATTCTCACTCTCATCGATCCCGTAGCCCAAGAAGCTCTTATTCTCAATGGCCCCGAAGCCCGAGGAATGCATCACACTCTCAAAGTAAAGGATATTATGATGACAGGCATCTAGATGACCACTTACATCACAATATGTTCTTTTCGAAAGGATCTCCACAAGGTAGGGCACTTCATCATGCTGTTCTTAACATTTATTTGTAGAAACATAGGAGCCAGAAAAACAGAAAATCTGGGCTAAAAAGAAAATTGCCTTTTGGTCCCTTTCTGTTGGATCCTGCTGTGCTAGAGTATAACTTGTTCTGTCCTTTTGCAGCTCAAGGTAAGTTCGAGATTTATGTTGTGTTCGAATATCAAGTGTTTCTGCCTGGTTATCAATCAGGCAGACTATCTCCGTATCTCGAATACATGCGCGAATATGAAGTGTTTTATTCATCAGAGCGACTCTTTGAATTCAACACACTACATGTTGAAAGATTTTCAGACATCTATGATATTGAGTTGGATGGCCTGCAGTTTGTTTTTTGTGCCGGACATTGTTCCTCCTTTCACTATACAGTAATGTCTAATTAGGTGTCAAACTGTCTTAGTGATCTGGAACTAAAATGCAATATGTTGCATGTTCTTCCTTTTGCTGAAGCTTCGGCCACCTTTGGAGCAAAAGGCCATCCTGCACAACCAAAATCTCCACGCCATCCCTCTTATATTGATGATTCCCGTAGAGCACAAGATTCTAATAACCAATGTGCTGCGGCGCATATCCCCAGTAACTGGTGCATTGAGACGCATGGTGCAGATTCTCGCTCAAACCTTAAGATTGACATGCCATCACACCACCAGACCTTGGAAGATCTTGAAACGGAGTTTAAAAGGGAAGCTTCAGAATTAGTTAAAGCCTGTGATCAAGAAGAGGATGAAGAGAACCACATGCATCAGGAGGTAAAGTGCTTTTTAGCATCATAAATGCTGCTTAATTTCTCAATTGATTTATATGACACTTTCTTGTATTGCTTATTCTGATTCGTCCATACATCCATGGTCACACAGATTTTGCAAAAAGGTTTGTACCTGTTTTGCTATTTAATTACAGTTTTGTAACTACCAGATTATTTATATGACTAATACTTAAAAGTAGGATGAAGATATGACATCATTCGCCTAATTAAATATTGAATGGGAAGCTAGGGGTGTTCTGTCCATATTTAGGTCAAAATACTGGTCCTCTAATATCAGCTAAAACTTGCAATGAAGTACCAAATGACCACATAATCTTATGGTCCTTTTTTTTGCCACACTTACTTTTAAATTCAAGTTCCCTGCGCTAGTGGGAGCTACGTGCATCAGGTTGCCCTTTTAATTTGAAGTTCTGGTAGTAGAAGCTTTTCTCTCGTTTCATCGTTTTTTTTATTTAACTTGCTTTTAACTGGCCATCGAATTGGTTGGCTAACTAGTTCAGCTGTTAGAGCAGAATGAATCCACTTAGCATTTTTGGGTTTAATATGTGTTGCTATCACTAGCTTACCTTATTTTTTTTAGGTAAAGCTTATTATATTACTTGTATGGCTGGGTAATAAGTCTATCCTCACAGGCGAGCAAGGCACAACTTAAAACATATACAAGGACTACTGAATTGTGCCTTTCATCTATGTAACACTTGCATCTTGATTAAATTGATTTATAGTAGGCTGCTGCTGAACTCCTAATTTTTGTTATCTGTAATATTTCCATCTTATTTGATTGTATTAGAGTGGGTTCATTATGTTCGATTTGCATTGCATTCCATTTGTTGGCAAAACAGTGTCTAGTACCAAGTAGAGACATAGCCTTTATAGTCCCAAGCAAGTTTGTAAAGTCTAGAGTTCAAACCCAGGAGAACCAACAAGAAAAATTATGTGACATAATAACTAGACATTTTTGTCTTCCTTTGTTATTTTCTAATGTCAATGTCTTTTCAATGCAGGCTTTGAGAGTGATGAGAGAAAACTACATGGAGAGGGTGACTGCCATGAGGAATATGCATGCGAGGAGGTGGGAGGAATTTCTTCGACAATCGTTCAAAAGACAGCATGCAGCACAAGCTTCTTACACCCAAATAGGTTATCCAGATTTTGAGCAGAGACCTACACACATTTCGTCTGCTCGTCAACCAGTGGAAAATAGTGCATACCCATATGCTTCTGATAGCTATTCAGCCCCAAGGGCTAATGCAACTTATGGCAAGTTTCATCATGAGAGACATGATGATTTTGCGCAACCCTATGGGCGACATTAGCTGTTCACTAGTGGTGAGTTAACATTCTTTTTAACTCTTGGTGTTATTGCATACAATTCAATGTGTCCAGCGATACCTTTTTTGCGGGCCAAGGAGCAATGGTAAGTTTATGTTCTAGGTAGAAGGTAGTTAAAGGGTAGTTGACAAGAATAGCTACATGCCCGGTAGCCTCCATCTTTTCAGGAATGTTGACCAGATATCCCCTTCCAGTTTAGAGTGCCTGAAAGCGGCTCCTGAATTTTCAGGGTGTGATTGTGTGAGGAGACAGTGCAAATGGTGTGCTACATAGCCCTCGTAGCGTCAGTTTGATGTTAGTTGAGAAGGTAAGATTCATGTTCAGGTAGAACTGGTCTTCCAGTTGCGGAACCGTCATGCGGAACTCAGAAACTCAGATGTTGCAGCAAGCTGCTTTTTAATTAATATATAATATATTAACTGCTGTAAACAATGTTAACATGATATTGGTTATTCCTGCTTTTGCATCTGCGCCATGGAAATGTGTGCGTTGCTTGCGAATTGAAATTTCAGTCTGCTGTCGTTGCAGTTTATTACACCTTTATTTCTTTTAAGCTGATAGTTTTTTTTCCTTAGAATGATTAGGAATATATTTAATAATAAATTTTCGGTCCTCGTGCTTCTCCCTATTTGTGCTAAGCCAGACACCCGTTGTCCTTTATTTTTATTTTCATTTTTAGATTTCAGGAGTACATTGTGCTACTTAGGAAAGAGCACCTGGATACTCTTCAGCTCTATATAGTTTACCTTGGAGATTATACTCGTTCAAAATTGATGTCTTCATTTTGGGTACAACCTTTCAGCTTGACGCTGTGAGTACTGATCAGAACTAGGTGATAAAAAGTTCAGAACCAGGTCCTTTGCTTTGCACGAAAAGTGCCGAAGTAATTCTCCTAATAAATTTAAATTGGGGCACAAGAGGCCCATAGATCAAACTGGACCCAATAGGTATGATTAAGGACTCGAGACTGCACGGTTTTATTAAAATGGGCTGATTGTGGCCTTGGCTAGACTCGGCCCATCATCATCGCTCAGCGTGGTCATCTGGGCTTAACAAGCGGAGGCCCACCTCGGTCAGCAACTCCCCTCCCCGCCTTGCCGCTCCAGATCGGAATCGGAGCTGATGGCGGCGCCGGCGAGCCACCGCCGTCGCTACCGCCTTCTTGGCTGGTCCCTTCTGTTCTTCGCGATCCTCTCTGTCCACTCGCTGGCCATCTACCTCTTCACGCGGGGATTCCTCCTCACGCGCACCGAGCTCGACCTCCACAGCAGCCGCGATGACAGCCCGCGAGACGTTTCCGCAGGGTGCGCCTCCTGGCCCCCACCGGCCGTTGACCGCCTCGTAATAGTCGTTCTCGACGCTCTCAGGTGCGCCTCACCTCTCGTTTCTCTCTAAGACCAGTCTCTCTGTTCTCCGCGTTCTGTTTCTAGTTGATACAATTGAACAATTTGTCGTCCTGCAGGTTCGATTTCGTTGCACCGAGTACGTTCTTTCAAGGTGGGCACTTCTGAGAAGCCATCTTGCTATTCTGTAAGCTGTTAGCTACTACCGAGTACTAATTATTAGCTGACCGCGATATTTGCTGCAGAGAAGCAACCGTGGATGGACAAGCTGCAGGTCTTGCAGGAGCTGGCTGCCAACGAAAAGACCTCTGCAAGGATCTTTAAAGCACTCGCCGATCCACCAACTACTAGCCTTCAGCGCCTTAAGGTGACCGTTGCATTTGTATTGATGTCATGTTGTAGAGCTTCTTCTGAAACAAAGAGAAAACTTTAAACTGTTATTGGATAAGCAATACAATGTGACTTCGAACGGTTCTAATTCATGCTTTTCTATTTCATGAGCTTAACTTTTCGCTAAACTCAAAATCCAGGCTCTCACCACCGGTGGTCTCCCTACCTTTATTGATGTTGGCAATAGCTTTGGTGCTCCTGCAATAGTGGAAGATAACATTATGTACCAGGTTCATGTCACCTCATATTGAGCGTAGTACTATCTTGGTCTTATCGATCAGTTTTTACTTTTTAGCTCATGCTGGAGCGCTAGGCATGATGTTGTGTTTTTTTTTTCTTTGTGATGGATCAGTTGGTTAAAAATGGAAAGCGAGTAGTAATGATGGGGGATGATACATGGATACAGTTGTACCCTGAACACTTCAACGAGTCATTTCCATACCCTTCTTTTAACGTTAAAGATCTTGACACGGTATGCCATCTAATTGTTATCAAGTTCCTGTTTATTCACTTTGATGAACTATTTTGCTTGGCTTTCTCCTAATCTTGATGGACTTATTAGGCATGACTGTATCAGGTTGATAATGGTGTAATTGATCACTTGCTTCCATCTTTGCATAAAAATGATTGGGATGTTCTTATTGCACATTTTCTTGGTGTGGTAAGTTACTATGCCTTCACTTCACGCTTACCTGACATGTTTCATCACTCTTTTGAACTGGAAACATGTGAGATCAATGTTCTTTAGGACCATGCAGGGCATATATTTGGTGTTGACTCAACTCCAATGACCCACAAGTTAGAGCAATACAATAAGATCCTGGAGGTCAGTTGTCACTTTGTAATGTGTGACTTCATATTTGAGCTACTTTTTCGAATAGGTAGTTACAACCATTTAACATTACCTTATCTAGGCTTTTCAAGTTCAATTTTCAAGATAATATCATGCAGCCCATTCTTATTCTCATATATAGGGTGTCGTTGATACGTTGAGAAGTCTATCCAAACCTGGTGGTCCCCATGAGAATACTTTACTTTTGGTGATGGGCGATCATGGTCAAACCCTAAATGGTGACCATGGAGGAGGAACGGCTGAAGAGGTGATCTGCCTTATGTTTTGCTGCTAATTATACAGCTATCATGACTAATCTTGTGTTGAATATAGGTTGAAACATCAATATTTGCATGGAGTCCAAAGGCCCCACCAGACGAAGTATTTTCTGTGCTTGGGGAAAGTTCATGCATTGTTGATCTGGTATGTTCATCAATATCATTTTGGCTAAAATTTAGCCATTTTTTGATTGAATTAAAAAGTTTATCTGGTATTAATATTACTAAAAACTATAGAAGACATTCTTCCTCTGAAGTATTTTTCTTTGTAGAAAAGATTGTAAAATTAAAATATTTATCAAAGCAAGAGCATCTTTTTTTCTCATTATAGTGCCATTAAGGCACATTGTAACTGAAATTTGCGTGAACAGAAAGTGTCAATATTCATTGACATGCTTCCATCCTTGAAGAAGCAAATAAGGGGTCTGTAATCAATTTCATGTACTTTCTTTAAATTTGTGGGAATGGAAATTTAGATGCAGCAGCATCATAATACAGTGATATTTAGTGTAACTGTATGATATTTTGAATGTCTTGCATCTTTATTGTATTTGTGGCAACATGAATACTAACGGTACTATTCATTTCCTTTCTGTCGATGAAATGCCTTCCAGCATGGTAAAGAGGTGTGCATCAGCACTATGCAGCAGGTCAGGTCTAATTGCACTCATTTATGTTGATGCTCTGTTGTGTTGGTGTTGCTTATTTATCTTCTTGGCTCAGCTTGATTTTGCAGCTACTATATCAGCACTTCTTGGTATACCCTTTCCCTTTGGAAGGTGTGTAAGCTTAACTTTCCATGATTCAGTTGTAACTACTCTGGATTGACATAGACTGCTATTTTGTTTCAACTTCTGCTGTATATTCTTTTTTCACTCCTTTACATGCTGTTGTTTCGACTTTCTTCTGTGATAGTTGAGCTCAATTCACTTGTTTCTAAATGAGTCCCATGTTCCTTAAATAGCATTGGACGTGTAAACCCAGACTTGTATGCCCTGAGTGCTGGGACTTGGGATAGTAAAAGGATGGGTACCAATGCTTGTGCATCACAGGATGATGTAGAAGCATGGATGAGGAGATATGCTGAAGTTCTCTGTATAAATTCTTGGCAGGTAATATGAAGCAGAATTATTAGTTGTGAGGGTTTTCCATCAGTTTGTGGTTTAGTTTCGGTGACCTTCAACTTATCTTGTAGGTAAAGAGATACATTGATGTGTATTCTGCTACTTCTGTTATTGGATTTCCATTAGAAGACCTGCAAAGTGCCGCTGAGCTGTATTCAAATGCTAGCACAAATTGGTCTGCTTCACTGAGGGCCACTTGCTCTTCAGAAACAGATAGACAAGAAGAATTCAAAGAGGGAAAAGTTTCATTTCTTCAGAGGCAAATTGATGCATACAGCAACTTCTTGCAGAGTTTTGCAAAACTTGCTCGCAATGCTTGGACAGAGTTTGATTTACGGTTCATGGGCATTGGTCTTTTGCTTATGGTACTGTCAATTATCAGTCAGGCCTGTGCACTTGTGAAGCTGATCACCATATGTCAACCTTCAAATCAGGAGCGCAGCAGTTCAAGGGTCCTTGCTCAATTTTCATTTGCTTTTATTTTGATCATGATTCGAGCAGCTAGTTTCTTATCAAACAGCTACATATGTGAGTTTTGTCAGATGAATTAGTCCATGTCACATTTTAGTATCTGTATATCGGCTCATTGAGATTCTCTTTTTGTTATACAGTGGCAGAAGGTAGAGTTGCAAACTTTCTATTGGCCACGAGTTGCATCGTTAGTGTGTGGTACTCAGTTACAAAAGGGAAATTCAGCAGAGAGGTTAGTATTCATGTTCAAGTTTTCCTACACTTTTTATATTCTTTAGCACAGTTATCCTCTGACATCTTTTACTCTACTGGTTCACAGGATTTTGTTTTTCTTCTTCTAAATATTTTCACACGGCTTGGAATTGAGATTGGGATGTCAAAACAATTGACTGGGCCATCAAGTTCAAAAGACCACTCTTTGAGCATCATTTGTAGAAAAATTGGTGCCAGCTCTTGTGACCTCCTCTTTGAGATATCCCCAATCTTATTTCTAGCCTTAGTGGCTTACATTATATTGAAGTGCTTATCCTATGCAATCCATCATAGATTCTTGAAGTACTTTGTTTCCTTTGGAACGATCTTGAGTTATGTATCTGTAGCATTTCATTGGGCTTCAGAAAGTACCGTGTTTTCTGAGCCAATTCGAGAGTTTGGAAGAATTTTAGCTCCTCTCTTTGTTTATGCTATTGGAGGTCTCTCACTAGCTATTTCTGCACTTTATCGACTGCTTGCCCGAACTGATTATTTGAAGATGGACAAAAGGATAACTAATTTATCAGCTGCTATGCTATGTTCTTGGAGTCCGACTATCCTGATCTTATTGGGAAGGCAAGGCCCTTTTGTGGCATTAATTTGCATGACAGGAGGTACTTTGCAAACTACTCAATTTCCAATTGAAAAAAGTCATTAATACTTATTGTCCCTTTGCCACCTCTATTTTGCAGTTTGGTGTATCACAAAGTTACAGCAGAAACATCATAGCGAGTCAAAATCTGACGTAGCTACACTATTTCTTTCTCACCCTGTTTCGGTTGTTCAATGGAGCCTTCTTGCAGTTTGTCTATTTTATCTGACTGGTCACTGGTATGTTCCTTGCTGTTTTCATGTGATTCTACTTCTCTAAAAAAAAAGCAATTTTGACATGCATATCATGTTTATCTGTCTATGCCGATATGCATATTTGACTGGCTGATATTAGATTGGTGGATAGAGATATATTATTTCTAATATATATAAAAAATGCATCTCAGGTGTACATTTGATGGCCTGCGATATGGTGCAGCTTTCATTGGGTAAGCGTGATTTTTGTTTTTGAAGTAACACTGTTACTGCTATATGAGAAACTATTCCGTGCATTGATGTACTGGTATTTGATTTGACACTTCGTTGTGCAGCTTTGATCATTTCCATATCATTCGACAAGGCCTTCTTCTTTCCATTGACACCTTTGGTGTTTCTCACATCATGCCAATTCTTAGCCTTCCATTTATTGCCCTTGTGTTGTGCAATACTGCATCCAAGGATGATAAAGTAAAGGATGGCATTATCAACATTCTAACACAGGTACTCAATGCAACAGCTATTCTATATTCTCTTGGAGAGTTGACACTACACAACAACTAAATATACAATTTGTTTCCAGTTGCTTGTATTTATGCAAAACTCAAATATACTTTTAATAACACAGACCCATATTGAATAATTGAAAATATTCATTGGGATCCTTAATGTTCACTATGTATCGAAACAGAACATCAATGCACAGTGGGACTTTCATATGGGCATTAACGTATTGTCTGGTTGCTTGCTCAATGATCTGCATCGCGTCTAATACTGTGTGTCAAACTTAGGTGTTTTCGATGTATGGTTTAATAACAGCTATCACAGCGACACTGACAATCATATGTGTCACTATTCAAAGGCGTCATTTGATGGTAAATGCAATTCCCCTTTTTATACCAAACACATTCCTTGCATTTGATATGACACACCGTTTTTCGATCAAACTTGCAGGTTTGGGGTTTGTTTGCCCCAAAATACGTATTTGATGCAATTGGGCTTCTCCTAACGGATCTATTAATTTTCTTGGCATCCCTCTACTACAGCTGATGCTCTTGCTTTGCCAGGCACACTGCTAACGCTAACACATGATCAACTGACGACTGCACCATGTATCAATTTGTTGTATCTATAGACTATAGCTCTGTTTTTCCCCTCGATTTCCATGTGAGCGGTTTAAAACTGATTTGATTAAGCATAATTCATTCATATAGTATTCTTTTTGTTTGAGTATGCCATTTTTTTTTTTTGTATAAAGGACAAGCTAGCAAAAAATGATGCAACATATTTTCTTCCTGAGAATATTCTTTTTTTCAACAAAAATGAGTGTGTGATCGAAATGAGCTGAGTAACAGCGATTTTTTTTTATTGTTGCACAGGAGAGTGTTATTGAACTGTCAAAGCCGTTCCATCATTTCTAACTAGTGGGCTGTGGCGCACTATTGTGCGCCGTTTAGTTGTTAATTTTGATGTTAATTAGGGATGAAGGATAATTGTTATGTCTATTATGTTCAAGTAAAGTTAAGTGTTATGTTAATGTCTGTTGGTAATGTTTGGAACTGTATACATTGGTGTGAACAAATATAGATGTGAAACATTATAACCGTGAGTCATGAAAGTAATAGAATGTAGGATAGTATGAATACTTAGAGAGTGGTACGTTCGTGGAACATGATAAATACTCTCTTCGATTTAAAATTTAAATTATTAACGTCATTAACTTCTAACATTAACTTTAATCATTATTTTATTTAAAAA
>BCLG01001606.1:0-39752 GCA_001602295.1 Zoysia matrella | reverse complement strand
ACATTTATATAGAAATCTCATATACCCAAGCAGAATAAAGAAGTGTACAAGACATTCTTTCCATGTAACCTGGTAAAAAGATCTCCAAACCTTCAGTCTTATCTCTTTTTTTCGCCGAATCCCAACAACATGATCATATACCTAAGCAGAATCGAGAAGCACACAGCACTGATGATGAAGAAAGATACTTCCTCAATTTTTAAATTGATGTCGCAATAAGACGAATGATCAAAGCATTACAGAATAACTTAACAATTAGAAATAATGGTTTAGGATAGAAGTACATTGCATAAGAAACAAGTGGCAGAAAAGGTAATAATGATGTAAAGATTTACTTTTCCCTAAAGTTCTAGGAAACTACCGTCAAAAAATAGAAATATAATTGTTCTTTGTGGTCATTTATAGCAGCTAACTATTCTGACTTGAGGAAGATACAGATGGTTCTCAACATATCTGAAAAAAAAAATACAAAGGAAGGAGTGCAAATAGTTACTTACTGGGAACAATAGGTGACTTTGAATCCAATGTGGACAACAATACCCTAGGTCTGCTTAGAAACATACAGAAAAAGAACTGCCTGGAAAGTATAAATCAATGAGCTCATTGGTCACAGAAGATTCATCAAGGATAGTTATACGCCACATAAGTGAATTACATGAAACAGCAATATTTAATGTGATTATCAGAAAACAATGACGGCACGTACAATAGCACGAGACATGGGTGTGTAATTCTGAATATTTGTTCGGTCGCCCGATCTTGACTAAAGCTTGTGATTCATAACTGATGCAACTATCTTATTGTAGAGAAAACAGGTGACTGAAGAAGTGTACTTACAGCAATGATGACCATTTCAGTTTGTGAAGCAACAACAATGATGATCATTTCAAACTGTTCTTAGTAAATATAGATATAATCAACAGTTTGACAGGCAGGTCTTTCTAGGCATGTACATGTTGACTATATTTCTTATTGCATATTGAACTGGAAAGTCTGGAATCATGTTTCACAAAGAATTCCTTTTGATAAAATAATAAAAGAAAGGGATTGAACTGTCGAAGGCAATTATAACTTTATTGACAAAAAATGGTTCACATATTCAATATCTATTCACATTAAAAATCAGGACCTATCTTGACATTCGAAAACGTGAACTCACCAAGTATCAGAACAAAGAGCAATAGAGTAACTAAAAAATCGGTTACTTCTCATAGACATCACCAGCATTTTAAAAAGCTGCCCTTACAACCCTTGTGATACGGCTCTTCATTTCTTTAAAGGCATCTGGGGCCTTTTATTTCTTGATGATCATCTTCTAGAGTTTCTGTGAACACAAGACAACACGGAACAACATCAATTTTTTTGAATAAAAACTCCCCATGACAGTTTCATTATAATTCACAATAATGAACATACATTTTTTCTGCAGGGAATCTATTGTCCACCTGTAATCTTCAAATCAGTAATATGAAGCACTGTGCAAGCTATGAAATGAGTGAAGCAGCAAAATCAGTTCGGATCTGCAACAGGTCACAGAAATGCAGCCCATTGCACCTCAGATCCGCAACCAATGGCAACCGGAGAGAGAGAGAGAGAGAGAGAGAGAGAGAGAGAGAGAGAGAGAGAGAGAGACGTTGCAGGGATGCTGCCCTTCAGCCAATCTTTCTGCGCAGTATCAGATCCAGTGGGATGGATGCAACCGTATAAACAATAATGATAGATGCAGACAGAAGAAGAGGCAGACAACGCAGATTATTTTAGAGAATAGTCTTCGAGGGGAGATTCAAAGCAAAAGCAGCGGATTGAAGCAGAAGATGAACAGCACCCCCTCTCTCCGTCGCTGGACCGTGAGGTGTGAGGAGTGTCATAGAGCAGAGCATGACCGCAGGCCAGAGAGTAGTCACCGGCCCCCGTATGGTGCCATTAACTGGCGACCGAAGCACCAGTGAGACCATTCGGCATCCAGGGATAAGGCCACGGCGTGCGCTGCGACAGGAGCTAGGGTTTGGGAAGAACGGAGCCTGGTGACGACCCACAGGCCCAGTAAGCCGCAAGAACATGCCTCGGTTGGTGCGCGATGAGGTCGATAGCGTGGAGGGTGGCAGGGCACTCCTAGGCAGCGGTGAGGAAAGGCGGCGGGGGCGGCCGAGATCGAGCGCCGCGTGCGCCAACCCCACTGGAGAGAGAAAGGGGGGCGGGGGGATGCGGACGAGGTGGGCGGCGTGGGCCACGCGCCGACGCCAGGTTTGCCCCCCGTGCGCGGCCCAGAAGCTCTCCAGGATCTCAATCCAACGGCGAGAAGTGACCGTATGAGCTCCCCAGGATCTCCATCCAACGGCGAAAAGTGACTGGATGTCGTGGGTGAAGGAGAGCGCCGGGGGAAGTCGCGGCATCATATATATCAAATTTAGCACTTTGCCCCTTTGAAGCATACCATTATTTTATTTTTTTATTAAACATATAAATTTGATGTTGTAAGCATTATGACCAAATATGAACTGCCGTCAGAATTAACCAACATCGCCGAAACAAATTCAATCCGTTAGCTTGTAAATGGATTTATTGTTGCAAATCGTGTTGAGCATGCAAGAGGGAATTGGGGAATACACTCTTATATGTTTGAGAATATTTCCATACACCATTGTACAATAAGAAACGCGCCAAGGACGCTTACATGAAAGAGCACACGATACAATATATATTCTAACAACTTCAGAATTTGTTGGGCGCAGCCGGAACGACGCCTTCGTTACCGGCGAGCATCATGTATTTGTCCTTCCTTGTAAGGCCGGTGAGCTCGAACCCGAGCGCCTTGCCGAGCTCGCGCTGCACCCTGTTGGCCACGTCGATGCTGTCACCACGGCCGCCGTTCTCCGCCGGCGCCGGGGCGGCGCAGGACAGGAACTCGACCCTGTACGCCGGCCTCGGGTTCATCATGAAGTAGAAGGGGTCCATCCACTTTGCCCCCGGCTTGGTCGACGTGCCGTAGAACATGTCGACGCGCGTGTCCAACGCTACGGGGTTCACGTCGGCGCCGAGCTCGCCGAACAGGGGGCTGAACCGGAGCAGGTACTCCTCCCGGCACGTCGTCCCCTCCGGGCACACCACCAGGTCGCCGCGCGCCAGCAGAGCCGCCATGTTGCGCCGGTCCTTCTCCCGGTCACGCGTCAGCCTCGCCGTGCGGATCGGCGCGATCATCTCGGACACCGGGCTCAGGCTGTAGGTCACCGCGGTGACCGCCTTGCCGAGCGCCATGGCCACGACGATCGGGTCGAGGAGCGTGCGGTGGTTGCACACGTAGAGGCGTCCGCCGCCGGCATCGCCGTGGCCTTGGGGCGCGTGGCCGGCCACGAGGCGGTAGTGCACGCCGGTGAACGCGCCCACGGGGAAGCAGACGCGGTACGGGAGGAAGGAGAAGGCGATGGTGCGGAAGATGACGAGCGCAATGCCGAATGGGAGGAAGGTGTACATGGCGAGCGCGGCGGGCGGCGTCGGCGCGAAGGCGAGGCGGCCGTCGTGGAAGACGAGGGGCCGCGGGTACTTGTCGTGCGGCAGCGGTCGCCATCCCCGCGCGTCGGCCTCGCTCACAGCGAAAGTTTCCTGCAAGGACAGAGCACATGCACGTTGTACGTAATGTCAAGGGCGCTGGCCGTGCCGTCGCGGGGAGCAGCACGAAGTTAGTTAACTGCACTTGTCCAAAATTTCTAGAACCATACAAGCAGTTCAAAATGAGATCTTTCTTTTTTAAAAAAATTAATGTCGGTGGAACGTATCATTTACATTTTGGGGGGTGTAACTTGATCAGACAACTAGTTCACATGTATTATTCATATTCAAAATGATCTGAGACAAACTATGAGTTAGAATTATCCTCCATTTCTAAGAAGATCCTCAAAATCTTTTTTGAAGTTTAAAACTGATATCTTCCTTACTCCCTCCGTCTCACTGCAAGTGAAGTTTTTAATTTTTTAAATTTAACCTTTGACTATTCGTCTTATTCAAAAATTTTATGAAAATATTATTTTTTTATTATAAAATAATTTATTATTAAAAATAGTTTAAGCTTAATTTATTTTTTTGTATTTTTATAAATTTTTTGAATAAGACAAATAATTAAAAATTGATTTCAAAAAATCAAAAACATCACTTATAGTTGGAAGAGCTAAGCATGGCTCTCCTATATGTAAGGAAAAAACAGAAAAATCTTTCACGATACTTTACAAAATTAACTTTTATACCGTCAAGTTCACCACTATATCCTAAAATTCACATGAACGTGTATGCGAGATATCGGGTTGTACCAATCATCACCTACATATTACATAGCAGATGCACAGGTCAATGGTCGATGCTACACTGCTACACAGGCCAGCTAGCCAAGGATACAATTGCACAATAGTTGTCTACACCTGAGGATCTACGTAGTTTTCAAGACAGCAAGGGCACATGCCAACCGTATTAATAAGCTTAAAATGACCTTTTTATTACTGAATATGTCATGTGCTATATATTCTCATGAAAATTAATTGATAAGAGATGTATGTGGCCACAGTTTGTTGCACGTCGTTTCGAGGGAACTGGGTACTGCCAATCCATTATTTAAAAAAAGTTCTTTCATATGAAAAAGACTTGGAAGTTGGAACCAAATATACTTGGTTATTCATATTGATATCTTCAGCTAACTTTTTAATAAAAATTAGGTCCAAATTAATCAAATGGTACAGTATGATTTGCCTCCAATACAAACATGCAAATGGCTCCTACTCCAAGTTACGTAGTATAAAATTTTTTTTAAGAAAAGAAGGGTGCCGGTGACTACGTCACCATGCATTGACATTACATCAGAGGATCCATATCCCTAAAAATACAACCTCTTTTTACACGAGGAACTCCAAATCATACCCGACTTCACATTGCTCTACCCTTGCCTTGCGCCACCATTTGGTCACTGCCACTACACGGAAGCATCGACAGATGGGGATCCTCTGACATGCGCTATGGTCACTGATATTGATCCGACCTAGCTCTGGATTCCTAGTAGATGTCAAGGTTAATTGTTTCCATCGTAAGCTATTCTGGATCACGTTATTCTTGATTCATAGACTCTAAATTCAACGTTATTGAGCTCTCTAATCCTGGCCCGTAGCTACAATCTTAAAATTATGAAACCCAAAGCTTTGTAAAACTATAGCTGTAATAAAATTACTGAGCTCTCTAGGACTCGAGATGATGGCACACCAATGCTAGAGTTCATCCGACGGAGGAGAGATCAAAAGATATTTAGATATTACTCTGTTTTTGAAATACTGTTTTTTTAAACCCAGCAAACTGAACTAAAATATACCTAACGAGTGTTGTGTTGTCTGAACGATAAGAATTTTAGTATGGAGGGAGTAGAATATTTTTGTTATGTGAAGTGTAGTTTGGTGAGATTCAAAAGACTTACTAGCATAATAAGTAAAAAAAAAGCACTAGGCAATACGAGACAAACGCTCTCACCTTGCAATAATAAGGAGAGAAAAGGTAGTGCACTCTACCGCTGCTCGTCGTCCCGACGAGACCCACAACAGCACCGGTGTCCTTCTTTCCCGCCGCCTCCACTACGTCGCCTGCGAAGAAGGCTTTGAGCCTCTTTGTTGCCATCTCGGCCTCGTCCTCCTCGCCCATCATCCCGGCAAGGACGCCGCCGACCGACCTCACCTCCGGCCCCACGACGGCGTCCACGCCGACGTACTCTCTCAGGAACCCGTCCAGCATAACCCTCGGGAACGTCACGCTCACCGCCACCACCCGCGCCGCCGCCTGCACCGCGGCGACACCCTCGGCCGCGGCGGCCTCGAGGAAGAACTTGGGCAGGACCGCCCTGCCGACCCTGGCCACCTCTTTCTCCTCCAGCCCGACGAGCGCCACCGTGGCCATGGCCCTCGCACGCTTGCCGTCGCCGAGGAGACTCAGCAGCGGGTAGAGCAGCAGCAGGAGAAGCCCGCGGAGGAACCCGCCGGCCTCGACGGCGACGAGCATGAAGTACGGGAAGGCGGACACCGGCGGACGCAGGATCCACCCCTCCACGTCTACCACCAGGGTCTTGCCACGCAGCTTGTCCAGCGGCGGCTGCGGAGGGCTCGGCTTCGTCGCGACCATCCTGCTGCGGTGGCGCCTGCCGGCGAGCTTCCGCAAGAGGAGGAAGAACAACGCGAGGAATGGCTTGGACAATGATGAGGGCTTCATGGCCATGACTAGCTATACCTGGCAGGGTAGCTACCTCTTGCCTTCACGCACCCGGCTGGTCTCTGTCTAGATGTTGCATGTAGTTGTCTTCTTTCTTCGATAGGCGTTTGCATCTGCTTTGCTGCCACTAGTGCAGGGGCTGGCCAATTTATAGGTGAGCGATTACTATACTGTAGAAATTTTTCTTTGTTGGTTAATAATTCGATTGATGCTTCAGTAAGGATTAGTTTCCTTCACCCTTTTTCTTTCTAAATTGTGCACTGCTTAAAACGAACAGTGAGTCATTAAAGCAATAAAATGCTTGAAACCAAAGCTATTATCCAATCATCATCATTCTATTCTTTGTATCAACACCCAACTACTTATGCATTGGCTGTAGTTATTGTTGATTGGGGAGCAATAGAAAATATCAATCTTGATGGTATTGCTGTTCTATGTGTACTTAATTTATCGATCGATTTCACAACAAATGGTGTAACAGAAGAGAGAATGATTCCTGTTACATCCCACACACTCCGTTCATGATGTCAGTATCGACATCAAAACGCCTTCTACTCGGAGCGCCATCAAGGCTGCTGTATATCAGTGGTGAGCCGACACCTAGCCAAGCTTTAGCTACTCCAACATAAGGTGGCTGGAAATGTTAAGCAAGCACTTATGCGTAGATTGACTGTCTACATATGGCAAATATATATTGCGTGGGTTAATAACTGCAAACGCTTCCGTTCATGAAACAAAGCTGTACATCCTAGTCCTTGGATCAAGATCCAACTACGTATGGATTGAGGTAGTTATTGTTGATCGCAGAGCCGCAGAAAATGTCTAGTTTTATGCATGGTTGGTACCATATTTGTATTATTGTTGTACTGCTAATATCTATTTCGTTTCTATTCTTGTTCCACGAATGCAATAACAAAAGAATATGACTACAGGTGGTATATCCTGCAAACCATGCCACGATGTCAATATAAAAAAATCTATGACAAATAAATTATTTAAGGGATCACTGAAAAAATATGAAATTTCAGGAATTTCAGTGAATAAATTTGAATTCTTTTCCTAACAACTGGCATGGTTTCATAATGATTCGAATTCAATCTATAGCACTATGCATGAATGGATATGCAAAACAAACGATTTGAATAGGTGGTCAAGGATGGAACAGATTTTGTCTACTCCGTATATTTCGGCCTAATGAAAGTTGAAATTTCAGATATTTCACTGAAAGTTTGCGGAATTTGTTTCACCCTAAGCAAGGCTGCCAGCACTCGTGAGCTGGAGATTTTAAGCAAGCAAATGAACGTGCAGATTTGACTGGCTACATACTGACAAGTGACAGAGATGGTGTGGGTAATACAAATATAACTGGCGTGCATAATTTTTTCCCCTGTAGGGGGGTCTATAGGCCAACGAATGATATCGATGGTGAGCTTTTAAGATTATTGGCCAACTGTTTGGGAAAAACTACAGTAGATTTAAAGCTAGGGTGGATGTGCCGATATTAGAGGCGCTCAAAAATGAAGAAAAAGCTAATATATCACTTTGTCCAAAAAAATCATTTTAGAATTCAAATTTTATACCATAAAAAATGTTATTCTCGCTTCCAATACAATATCGTCTCTATCTTTCTCCTCCGGTACTACCACTACTCATTTTCTATATGTGCACTCTATGTTTTTGTTGATCCCTTCTTAATTTCTGCGCTGAATTCCTAAAACAAAATTGTGACAGAAGGGGCACTCTACTGTAGGTCAGAATTATTAATGATGGATATGGTTCGTGGATTACCGTTGCCAATTATTATAGTCGTAAATTGATTATGTAGTAAATGGTTGTGTGTACTTGTGTGTACCAGGTAAACAGAACATCAGTCTTTCCCATAGTGTTTAATAATTGATGCGATTGCTTGACTATAGTGCAGAGGCAAAATTTGCGGGCTGCGACTCTTAATTAATTTCACATTGCTATCATGGTGTGAAGAATTTAAGATTAGAAATGGCTGCTTTACGACTTGTTGTTATCAGCATTTCCTTGGCGGATTACGGAGTGATGGGCTTTCAATTCCCTATAGTACAAATCTTTCCAAGCTAGGTTGACAGTGATTATGAGTAGACATTAC
Source organism: Zoysia matrella (assembly GCA_001602295.1). Lineage (NCBI taxonomy): Eukaryota > Viridiplantae > Streptophyta > Magnoliopsida > Poales > Poaceae > Zoysia > Zoysia matrella. The sequence continues at coordinate 31,405 of BCLG01001606.1, read as the reverse complement.
GGCGCGCAGAGGATGTGGTTAGCCGGCCGGGAACATGGCGAGGCGCTCGATGGCCGGCGATCTCGTCGCCGGCAGCCGGCTGCGGCATGCTCGCAGCTCATGACTCAGGCTTGTTATCCCCGTCGTTCCATGAAACGGAGCAAATCCTTGCGTTCAATTACACACGCGCCTGAGTTTCTTTGATTCTTTTATCCCCGTACGTGGTAGGAGCTGCGATCAAATTCCTGAGAGATGCCGCGTGTGCGAACTACGAACTAGGGCAAAACAAGATTTGAATTTGGGTCAGCTAAATTACTTTGATACAATAATGGGCTCGAACCACAGATATGATCCATTTAGCTTTTTTGGGAACACCCACTATATATATTTAATATGGATAGGCCAGGAAATATATATGCACCGTATATAATTACTTAGTATTTGGTATCTTTAATCAACTTGTTTTTTGAGACCGAAAGGATATGCGGTCAATGGTGCTACTAATGGCGTATAGTTAGTGGATTATTGTTGGCAATCATGTTTCGGCAATTACGCCTCTAGTGATTAGTATTGCTGAAAACAATTCGTATCTCTATCTTCTTGTCATATTCCCGTCACTATTTTCAGTGTAAAAGAAAAGGTTCTACTATGCTCCTTGAAAAGGCTACCCCTGGGCCAGTCGACCGGGCCCTGTGTTCTTTTTTTCTCCAGGTCCTGCTTGATCCTTAATATAATCCACTATTTGTTGTTCTATTCTTCATAAAAAGTACTATATGCCTCTTCGAAGACATCCGATAAAAAATAATATATAAAATTACATATGATTTTGGGCTATTCATCATCAAAAATAGTTTTGATTTAGGGCAACCTAAAAAGGACTGAGTAGACACTGTATTAGAATTGATCAAAATGCAATAATTGGAGACCACATCGATGTCCCACAACGAACATACATTATAAATCAGAAGTACTATTTGATTATGGCCATCGATTTTCTCCTCACTCAACAAGTCACTGTTCTAATTAAGAGAGCTAATATTTTTGCAACAAATGCGACCATTTGATTTGGTCACCAACTTAGTTAGCAAGGGATATTGAAGCAAAACAAATAAGTTTGCGGTCGCGATCAAAGCACTTTGACAAGGTTTGTTTGCAGTTTTGTATGTTGTGTTTTCTTTGGTTGCAAGTGTAACATTACACCACTTTGAAAAAAAAAATGATTTGGAGTCTGTCACGTTTCACATATAATTTTGTTAAATAAATTCGAATTTGATTGCTGACAGCCCTAGTAAGTTTGAACTGGAGAATTATGCAGCAGAATATCTTGGTCTCTTTTGAGAAAAAAGAAAAAGAAAAGGCAATATGACTACATATTATATTGGTCAAAATATGGTGCCAGATGGTGATACCCACGAAAGATTTTTCTCTCTAATGGATTGGCGCTGATCATGAAAAAAAATGACGATGACAACAACAACATCAAACAATTTTGCGGTCAGGATCAAAGTACTTACTAACAACTTTGACCAGGTCTGTTTGCAACAATACTATTAGGCCACCTTTAAAATAGATGATTTTTTTTCTATTTTCTGCTTTTTTCTTGCAAAATTTTTATTCAATTTCTATAAAATTTCTGTGTTTCAAAAGGAGTTCTTAATGCTAATCTTCTTTTAGTTGCGAGTACTTACATCATTTTCAAAAAACAATGTTTGGAGTCTGTCACAATTCAAAACATATGTTGTTTGTTTAATCAAATTTTAACATTAATTACCGTCATAAAACTGAACTGGGTACCCCCCCCCCCCCCCTCTTCTCGAACGACTGCAGAAGAATGACGCGAGGAATAGGGCCCACTGACCGTCGATAGATCCTCCTTGACACCTTGTCCATGTCAGTCCATAAACTGGATACTACGACACGTGGCACCCCGAGAGGTCTTGCGCTGGATAAGAAAAATGCGCGCCAAGCTCGCCGTGCCCGTCACCGGCGCGTCCTCTCCGCGGCCACCGCGCCCTCGCCCCTCGCGGCGGCACCTCCGCAACCTACCACGCCGGTCTCTCAACCTCGCACGCTCCCTGAAGAACGGCAACAGAGGTGACTTCTCGTCGGCCCCGGCGCCGAGCCGGAGCGCCTGGCCGGCGGTTTCGGCGTCCCTCTTCGGCGCGGGGTTCCTCCTCGGCCCGCTCCTCGACGGCATCCACTCGCGCGTCGGCCTCCAGGTATACGGGAACGGCGCCGTCTCCGTCGGCCCCCTCAACACCAACATCCTGGTAGGCGACGACTGCGGCGACGCGCACATTGATCGATCCGTCTTGCAAGCTCTTAATTCAGTAATCTTTTACCGGCTGCTGCGTCGAGTGAGTGCAGGTGCCGCCACTGCTCGGCGCGTTCTACCTCACCGTCGGCCTGCTCCACCTGTTCTTGGACGAGCGGGCGCCTCCAAAATCGAAGGCCACCGGGAGCCCAGGGAAGACGGCGACGTCGCTACTGTTCGTGCTGATCCTACCTGATTGAAAGCGCAGTGGTTAACATCCACTAATTGCTCATGTGGATTATATACGCATGTGCAGTGTGCTTGCCCTGTTCATCGAGCTGAGCGCGGAGCTGTACAGAGCAGGGGTGCCCAGCAACGTGGAATCCTACGTCCTGTTCGCCGCCGCCGAGTTCGTGTGGCTGTTCCTCGACGGGTCCTGGCTCGGCTTCGCCGTCGCATGCCTCGTCGGCACTTCCTGTCCTCTCGCCGAGATCCCACTGATCAAGTACAGTAAGGCGGAAATACGCCGCTTGCACCGTGCTGCACACATCGCTCCTCCTTCCATCTCTGTTTGGGAATGGGACGTCCGATTAGCTGACACAGCCAGGTATTACTTACGCATGCAGGCTGCTCGGGTGCTGGAGCTATCCGAACGCCGACGTCCACCTGCTCGGCGAGGTACGTTTTCTTGCTCCCCCAACGACGGCGTCGTTCTCCTCCATCGCGCGTCGCGTCAGGGGTGACTAGCTAGCTTCTCGTGCGGGTTGGTGGGTGGTTGCAGGGGCAGGTGAGCTGGACGGCGACGTGCTACTTCGTCTACACCCCGTTCCTGGCGAACCTGGCGCGGTGGCTCAAGTCACGGCTCGAGGATGACGAAGAAGCAGCTCAGTCCTGAGTCCTGACGCCCCCGGAACGGAACGCCGCCGCCTCCATTAACCTGCATAATCAACTGAAAAACTGACCCGATGATAAACACTGCAACGATGGTGATGAACTGATGACTGAAGCCAGGAACAAGAGAAAGCATAACAACAACCACGCCATTGTGCGCAAGCGCAACCCCCTTGGTGCTCAATGCCAGACAATTTGGATCATTCCAAAAGTTTCTGTGAACGTTCAGAATGTTCCGAGCGCATTTCGAGCTGTTCTGATTGATCAGCACCTGACGGCGACGCGGCCGTTTAATTTCATGATATCCGGGGATCACGGCCGGGCGAGGGGAGAACGACGGGCGTGGTTGCGCATAACTTTTATGATTAAGGTCTGAAAGCCTTGGCGCCTTATTTATCTCTGGAAAAGAGCATCCAACGATAGGTGTTCTAGCACAGTTTGAAAAAAAACAGTTTACTGTCTCTGCTTTTCTGTCTGATTGAAATGCAAACCTAATGGTTCTTGCAGCATCTGAAAGTGTCATTGTATTCTGCTTCTTTGTAGAAACGCGTATCTGTTTCAAAATAAAAGATGTCTATTACAGCGTTCAAGTAAATTCAAATCAATCTGTTTTTACTATTGCATTGGATTAATCTTTACGTTTTCATTTAATTAAATGCTGAATTTGGTGTTTTAGAGTGGCGTGGACACTGAATACGGCCACTCTCACCAACATGATCTGTCAGACTGAAAGTCCAGCAGTTGGTCTGACCAAAAACGCACTTGTCAAAACGTGCACTTCAATCTCCAATGCAGTGCACGAATGCAGCAGAAGAATTCAATCAGGTAACACACACAAAAAGCACAGAGTCACAAACAGCAAAACCATACATGCATGAGAATGAAAAAAAATCATCAGAAAACAAACCATTATTTTTCACCTAAAGGCCCAACCAGAACGTTGGATGAACACTTGAACAGACACCGACAGACCAAGGAGACAAGTTAGCAGAGTACCTCTGCAATATCGCCAGCAACAACACCCAACCAAACCCTGATCTTCACCAGTTTTTTTTTTCTTGCAGGAAATGATCACAAACTTTCTGTGATCCACCAAGAAACATCCCTTGCAAGAACGAAACAGCTGCCTTGCAAGCAATGCACGGTCACCTGAAACCAGTAAAAAAGATAGCGAACTCGTCACTATATGTAGCTGCTGGTGCTTGAGCTATCTGCTTGTATTCCGAGAGCACCCCTGCTTGGGTAGATTAACTGACTGATCGATGGCGTCCTTGCTGCTGCTCCTGCGAGCCGTCGTTGGCGGCGACGCAGACGAGGGACTTGCCGGTGCGCGTACGACGCAGCGGCCGGAGAAGGTGAGGAGGTTTCCTCCGGCGCAGTCTGTGACGTCCTGCAGCCTACGCGACTGCGTCGCCGAGGAGGAAGCGGACCGGTGGCTGGTGGCTTGCTTGCAGTGGCCTCGTGTCGACCGTAAATCGGCGTGGATGCAGATAGTCTGATCATCTCCAGTTATGTTACCGGCCGTAATGGCTGATTTTGTCGTCCGATCGTGGCATGTGTTACGTGCTCTGTTTCGAAGAAATTTCATAGGTTGTGATTGTGACCCTTCATGGGCTGAATATGTGATACAGATTTTTTTTCCCCAGCGGGTGTAATGGAAGTGAGCACTATATTTGCATTTTGTGATAACTTTGAACCCCACGAGAGGGCAGACAGCAAAATTTAGCAGATAAAACAGATATTACTGCCACATAACTGCATTTCAAATGAATAAGCATCCCTGATTCACTTCTCGACAGGCTACTTGCACTTGGTATAGCTGTCATGAGAAAAATAGTTTGCACATAAAATGCAGAACAGCTACCATTTCCTTTTTAGCATTCCCTCTACTGCATACCCAGCAGTAAGCTTTAGTGAAACCCGAAGAAAATATATATCATAATTGGTCGGGAATTCAGGGAGACAATATTTCAGCGTTCAGCCCCAGTCGACAAACGGAAGGAGAGGATAACCGCCTTCTGGAGGAGGTTGCAGTGATGGAGGTAAGTTACCCCATGAGGTGTGGCCCCCGAGTATGTTCGCTGTAAAAAATTGCAGGAAAGAGGGGATAAGAAACAGCATTACCCAAGGAAAACTCATGATCAATAAATTTGGAAACGAGTCCTGTGAGCCCTGGCACAGCTTATCTGCTTGCAAGCAGTGCACGGTATCCCGGGGCAAGGATCCAGAGCATTGGTTCCTGTAGGTTCAGCAAGCTGAAAACAGCACTACACCAAACTAAATTAAGTGCTTTAATTTGTAGCCCCCTGGAGGCACCAACCGACAGGCCCTCTTGCGATGGATAGAATCATCTCGAAATATCCAAATAGTTGTGACTCATTCCTCACTGTATGGCACCAACCAATGGACCCGTTTGCATACCATGGACTACATAATTGATGACTGTATGAGTGTATGACTTTATTCATAGCCTGACAGCTTGCTGAGAATATAACATGATGAGCAGCTGAATTGTCGCATATACTAACAATTTTTCTTATCAAGGTGGGGCGTCAAAGTTCACAAATATAACAAAATTCAGGGAAGCTTCAGAGGAAATGCATATATAACTGGTGAAATTAGAGTCGAACTCCGTTTCAAAATATAAGCATTTCTAGGTTTGAATAAGGTCAAATCCTTTTAACTTTTACTAATATTATCTAGAAAATTACATAATTTCTAATGTAAAAATATACTTTTTATGAAAGTTTATTTCATGATGAATCCAAAATTTTATATGATAAAACATTATTAGTGGTCAAAATGATAAAAGTTTAACTTTGACTAAACCTAGAAATGCTTATACTCCCACCGTCCCATAATAAGTGATGTTTTTGACTTTTTAAAATCGACATTTGACTATTCGTCTTATTCAAAAAAAATTATGAAAATAAAAAAAAAATAAACAAGACAAGGTTAAAGTACTTCTAATAATGAATCATTTCACAATAAAATAAATAATATTTTCCTAAATTTTTTTAATAAGACAAATAGTCAAAGTTAGATGTTTGAAAATCTAAAACAACACTTATTTTGGGACGGAGAGAGTATATTGGAACGGAGGGAGTAAGTATGTTTACGAGGCAAATATATATCATGTTTTAAATGCTGTCTGACCATCAGGAGGGAGCACAGTAACCATCAACAGTTCCTATCATTGCTCTAGTCTAAGTTCAAAAAGAAAATTGTGTGGGAAATAAACTATATCATTAATTAGAAAGGCAAGACAAGTGAGGTGGTAATAAACAATCCAAAGGCTAGATTAATGCTTGTTCCAGTGACTTAATTATAAGTGTTTGACAAGACTTATCATGAACTAATGATGAACTCACCTGAGAAAGGATTTCTCTCAGCTTCCTGGTATCCAGCATAATTGGGTTGACTGCCAAAAATATTAGGCTGCTGCATCGTGGCTCCAGGCCCAGGACCTGAGTTGTAGAAATTGATTCAAAACATAATCCTTATCCAAGTACCAAAACCAGCATAAAACTAAAGTACTCTAGCACGTAATGAACTTATTATCAAATAGTTTCTATTTTGGCGAGAATCATCTACTGTAAATATGACCTTTGTGATGCATGGCAGATTTCATTGTACTATAAATATAGGAGACCGAGATGTTCTTCAGGATCTGTTACATACAGACAGAATCTAGCCCAAATGTAACCCACAGTTCGAACAGGATTCACAAGAAATTAGTATTGATTAGCAAATGTTAAATAGCCCCAAAGTTGCACACAGTGCCACTAGGCTGCAAAGAGAAAAAGAAAACATATAAAGGTACTGACCAGGTGCAGCTAGTGCTGGATTAACACCATCTGGCTTCGGATGGAAGTATCTACATGAATCCCCATACTTGCACGTACCCTGAAATAAAATTTCAAATGACGACTAACTAAAGGGCGTGAACTAAGTAGGTGAAGCATTCATGGGAATGGTAATTGCTTGAACATTTCCCTACAAAGGGGATGAGACTCCCAAGAGTTACACTGCGCGTGTAAACATTATCAAGTAATTAGCCTCAAGTTTCGAGTCGCACGAGCACACCGTGATTGTGATCAGCGCTAGATGACACGAAGCTACTCGTGAACATGGAAAAGAAGGGACTGAGAAGGGGGGGACATGGGGCAGATGCGGATGCACGCACCGTGCGTACGAAGTGGTGGCATACGCCCTGGGCGAGGGTGCCGTCAGGCAGAAGGAGCGAAGACGCGCCGCCGTGCTGGTCTGCCAAGGAAGGAGAAAAACGGACAGTCAGCCGGGCGGGCTCGAGCGCGGTGAAAGACGAGGTGTTCGACGAAACGCAGAACAGAGACAGGCAACGAGTCGACGACCGGGAAGGTCCTGACTGACCTTGGTGGCGGACGGCGTCGTACCAGGCGGCGCGGGCGCGCTGGTGCTGGGTGCCCTGGAGGTGGCGCTTCCGGGCGGCGGCCGTATCCTGGAACTGCTTATCGCAGTAGTCGCAGTAGTACTTCCCCAACGGCATCCTTCTCTGCTCCGTCGTCTCGTCGAATCTGTTGCTCCTCTTCCCTCTTCTCTCTCAGTTCACCTCCAGGTAAACCACCTTTCAATGACACATTTCAAATTTCGAATAATTATAATGACATGTGTCAAATTAATCAAGTTCAAAAGACCAAATCATTTTCAAATTTCTTTCGCTAATCTAAAATCTTTCTGACGCCGCCAAGAGACGACCAAAGTTTAAAAAACCGTTCAAAATCGACAGGTTTTTACAGTTTTTGTGAAACCAATCTGATGCGATTTTACTGAATAACTGGTTTTTGTTTTAAAAAATTTGAAAATTTGAAAAACTTTAGAATACGGTTTTTGATAAACCAGTAAAAGATAAAGCATTGAAAATGGTAACTTTCAAATTTTAAAACTTAGAAACCGATGAAACCGAAAAATTCATTCAATAAACCGATAAAACAAATAAAACCAACCAATTTAAAACGATTTGTAACTGATTTTCACAGTTTTCGCTACATCAGTTTCCGCGGTTTTACCGGTTCAAACAAAAACGAAAACCTTGGTGACGACTTGAGAAAAGATAGAGGCATCTCAAGCTGTCACCTCGCAGAGCACAATACTCAATTACAATAAAAACGATTCAGTTATTCTAGGATCATATTTCAAGCTTGACAAAAAAGTTTTATGACAGATCAAAAGAGATCAGCGCCATACATCAGATAGTGCAACAGGTAATATTTCAGAAATATAAAACCAGGTAGCAGTCTGCTCTGTCAAACAGAGTAACTAGGGAAAAAACAAAGTGAATCCATACATAGATCAAACTACAAATAAATACATTCATACTTCTCTAGAACACATTACAGATCAGCTATGGCAGTCTCAACTGTGCACCAGTTAGTGGGGCGGAGGGTGCCGGTTACATGTCAACAGGTTTGCATCGCAACATATTACTCAGCTACACAACAGGTCAACACGGTGGTAATACAAGCAGGCAACTTTGCATCTTCAATAGCGGGGGCACGAAAACTGTCGTTCCAACATCCCAGGGGAAATTCTATCTCACATATTCAAATGGCAGTCATCTCATACTCCAACATTGGGGCACTGTTTTCTCGCATGGTCTGGGATCAATTTCGCAACAATGTCTGCTGGGACGCCTTTCAGTTCTACAAGTTAAGCAAAAAAAATGTAAAACAAAAATAAGGACCAAGACAAAATAAGGCCTCAATACGCTTTTAAATAAGGGCTGCACTGGTAACTGAAGCAATGGATATGAAACTCACCGTGAGGCTTGAAGTTGAAGAGAGGTGGCAAGAATCTGCCATTTGGAAAGCGGGTGTTGGGGTCTCGAAGCTCATCAAAAAATGGATGAACAAGTGCCTCAACCTGGACAAAAGATCAACACAGATCTTAACAAACCATAACATCAAAGCATAATATAGAAATTGAGAGACTGTTTCAACTCTATGTAATGTGCAGCAAAATATACTTACAGCAGTGCATCGTAGATTGGGGGAGTACTGGAGCAGCCTAGAGACTAGATCAACAGCTTCAGGTGGCATCCTTTTGTGAAAAACCTAACAAAGATAACTGTCCAGTTAATAACCCAAAAGCAATCATCCGCTGATAACATTGCAGACACAGAAAAGAATTTTACCTTGTGCCACGGGTGTGCTTTGATTTGTGGGAATTTGAACTCTGTGTAATTCGGGTTCATGCACTTAATTTCTTCTCTTGTAGGAGTCCCAAGGACCTGCAATGCCAACAAAAAGTGTGAGACAAGAAAATTCACCCATGAGAAGAGAAATTACAATTCACCAAAACAGGCAACGACCTTGATGATTTCAACAAGTTGGTCCACACCACTTTCACCGGGAAATAAAGGCTGAAAATTAGAGTTCACGTTAGCATGTTTGAACTCAGATACTGCTAGTAACTCGTAAAAGGCATGTTTTTTTTGGAAAATGCATAACTAATGAAGATTACTTGCCTGGCCTAACATAAGTTCAGCAAGAACACATCCTGCAGACCAAATGTCAATCGCTGTAGTATACTCTGTGGCACCAAATATGAGCTCAGGTGCTCTGTAGTACCGGGAGCAAATGTATGATATGTTTGGTTCTCCCTTGACCAGAACTTTTGCACTTCCAAAGTCACATAATTTAAGTTGGTGAGTGTGTGGGTTCACCTATAATTGAGTTCAACAGTCAATTTCAAGATAGTAATATAGTCTTCCTGCATTTGAGACAAGAAACTAGGACATTTCCAGCATACATACCAGAAGATTCTGTGGCTTGATATCCCTGTGACAAACACCAATACTACCGTGAATGTAAGCCAGTGCCCTACATATCTGCCAAAAAACCAAGGCCAAAATATAGCTTTAAGTTTAAGATTAAAAAAAAAAGGTGAAAGCAGCCAAACAAAACTAACAAAAAAATTCAACAGGTTACGGATGAAAAGAAAGTTACCTGGTACATGTAGAGCTTCACATAAATAAGTGGCATCCGTTGGTTCATCTTGTTGTAATGCTTAACAACTCGATGAACTGTCTCAGGCACATACTCAAGAACCAAGTTCAGATATAATTCATCTTTCTCAGTTGTTGAAAAGAAGCAATGCTTCAGAGCAACAACATTGGGGTGGTCCAAAAGACGCATGGTCTGCAGCTCTCGGTTCTTGTACCGCTTATCCTGAAGAACCTTCTTTATGGCAACAGTCTCACCCGTCTCCAAGCATTTCGCCTATAAAAGGTGTAGGCATTGAAAATTAGGAGCTATCTAATCATGATTTGAAAATACAGCACATGACAGGATGAATTATCTCAAATGAGTAAATTAGCTAGCGCAAGACATGAAAACAAGTTTCAGAATAGAGTCAGTATAGCAACTAAAACAGCAGCAGCCATGTAAAATATATCTCAGCCAGAAGTTGCAACCAACCTGGAACACGATGCCAAAAGAACCTTGACCTACAATGCGCTCAGCCATGTAGCTCACCGTCTGCAAGTGCATCCAATAAATACAAATTAATATAAAAAATTAAGTCTGCTAATTATCAGAACAGTTCATGATTGTTTGCATCATGGACATTTTGGAAATGTGCAAAGGTCTCATAGTTAGTTTCTACTATTGGGTTCATGATTGCATTATGCACAAGCTGCCAATCCACCTGTTTTGGTTGGCCATTCTTGCCACCAGTAGTTGTCACAATTATGTGCCCAGTTTCTGTCCCTTTGCCATTGATGATGGTTGCTTCAACTTCCTGCAATTGCCAGAAAAAAATATATATGTTACACGGTTATACCTGATCCTCATTTAAAAAAAAAGTTTACAGTGATCCAAAAATATGAGTATCAAGTATTTGCACCTTATCATCCCGTATCTTTAATTCGTTCATCTGATCAGGCAACTTCTCAACACCCATACTGGTGCTGCTGCTATTCTTGTATCCAGATGGGGCTACGCCTACTGAAGCCATTTCTCACGGACACCCAAATAACGCTAAATCAGATTTGCATCAAATTGATGTGGCAACAGATGACTTCGGCTACCTGCATAGTGTATCAACGAGAATAATTAGATCAGTTGTTCATAGGATGCCTCTAGAAAATGATTAACCGGAGCTTGCAACTTTAGCCAACATTCATCAAATTTAGGCGAAAAAGCTAAAAATGTGGATGCATCCATTGTTTGTAACCATTACAAGATAAATAAGAGCTCAGATCGAAAACAGAGCACAGAATCACGAGATAAAATTGACACATTGCTCGAACATATCAACACAGCAAGAATGCAAAGCAACCACACAGGTCCAAACACGGATGGCTGGCTGAACCACCTAAAAGTAGGCTCAACGCATTCATGGCATCAGCTATGAAGTAATGTCCATGAGAAAAGGAGAACCAATATCCCCTGTCCGGCTGTCCCACCCGCTCAATGTAGATATCTTTGGCCAGACTGCCAGATAATAGAGATTCATGCCAAGTTCTTCCGAGACGCAACTTTCCCGTTTCAATATTTGCCACCTCAAGCACGCAAAAAATAAACTCCCAAGAAAGCTTAAAGCACCTTAATTTGGGTCCGCTCCCGACATCAGAAATGGACCGTCCACCTACCCAAACACCTGAGCCCCTAAAAACAGCGAACGAGCAGATCAACAGCGAATCCCCCCTTTTGGAGCACAAATTAACTCCACCGATTGCATTTGAAGCCAGGAACAAGCCCTACGTTGCAATGAATCACAGGAACGACCAAGTTCAAGCTCCAGAGATCCTAGTAAATATCCACCGCTGACGAAATATCGATCCAATCATCTTCTCCTTAGCTCACGGGCACGAACTCGCTTCGCCGCCAGGATCACGGGCAAGAACGCGTTCCACATCCCGCGTCTCTCACAGCGAAAACGCAGATCCACGGAGACAGGTCGCCGCACCGCACCCAGCCACGCGAAAAGCAGACGCAGCCATGGATCCATGACCGCGTCTTTGAGACCACGGACCCCCAAAGAACGATGAACAGATCATAAAAATAAAAATAAAACAATCGACGCGCAAGAACAGATGCCCGACGGCCCATACCTCCACCACAGCAGAAATATCTCTGGCTCCCCTCGAAGATTCGCTCCAACCTCGGTCTCCCTCCCTACCTAGCTCGCTCGGGCCGCTGCTCGCCCCCCTCCGCCTGCTGCCGCCGCTCGCTTTCCTCCTCTCCTCTCCCCTCCCCTTTCTACACTACCCCGCCCGCCTCTTCTTTTTGGTTGTCGGGACGCAAGCGAAAAAGCAAAAAAATACTGCGACGCAGCGGCCGAAATGATTTGTGCCTGCCCTGCCTGCCTGCGTGCTGCCGGGAGGAGAGAGAGAGAGGGGCGAGCAGTCAATGCACCCACCACCACCACCACCACCACAGGACGGGACCCCGCAACGCGACCCTTCGTCTCCGTCTCCCTTTCCTTTATGCACACCGACGTGTAGGCCAGAAATAACATGGGCCCCGCACGTCGGTGACGTTCAGTGGCAACGGAGGCGTGCGCTCGGAGGTGCGGGATCCCTCGGGGCTTGGTTGGGCCACGCCTTTTGACCGGTCAAATCCGCGGGGCCCGCATCCCGGACTGCATCGGGGCCCACGGCTACTGTGCGCCAGCTTTGATTCCACACTGGCGCGTGGACCCGCGATCTCACTGGACCCAACAGCAGCCACCGATGCGCGCTTTGTAAAATGGTTTGTTGTTTGTCCGTATTTTTACCGCATCTGAGCGCGAAAGATTCGAATACCGAGCCGTGGTTGGGCAAAGACGGTCCTGCCCCCGGGTTTGGTTAGATCTGGGGTTCCGTTCTGAACTCGAGGCGGGAACGGTAATCGGGTTGGGTGGAGTGGACCAGCTGCACTGTTGACGTAGCACAGCTATAGTAGCTGGTCTGGCGGGTGGCGAAGTTTTCCAGGACCGCAGGGGCAGGTGGCTCCAAGTCCAAAATTTGGGAGAACGGGTGGACAAAATTTTGGGACGCAAACAACAAACAAACACAGTGGTGAAAGTGAAACTGCTCCACTTTGGTACGTATCGTACCGGTGAAAAACGCCGGCGCAAGCATATCCGTCCACGGCGTGGATCTGCAAAGCTGAAGTTTCCAAACTTTGCATACCGTCACTGTTGCAGTAAGTATAAATAAAGATATTTATGGGTTGATAAAGTCTGCCGGAGCAAATGTCATGTTGTTGACCACGAGATCCGTGCTGGGCTGGGCAGCAAACGGTTGGAGTTTAGGTGTGGTGCACTACAGCACTAACAGCTGGGACCAGGAATGAGAGTATTTTTAAGACGGAGGGAATTTTTCTATATTCTACTCTCTTTGTTTGTTTCAGTAGAAGTTTATTTTTATTTTTTGTTGACTAAGTACTTTGATCAATAATTTTTATAGATCTGATTAAATAAAAAATTTAATATTTGTACTTTTAAAATTATTAAAAAATATATTTTTATAATATATAATTTATATTATTAAAACTAATTAAATTTATCAAAATCATTCTTTAAAATCGTAGTCAATAAAATTTAAAATAAATTTTTATTGAGACGGAGAGAGTATATTTTTCATATGGTTGACGTAATTTTTTGATAAAATTTTTACCTAAAACAAAAAAAAAAGATGCACTATTAACTAACGGGATAAGATCATGTAATCAACACAACCATATGTGAGATAGAGCACGTTCGTATAAGATGTATGCAGCCAGCTACGGCTGCAACCATCTACTTCTACTACAGTTCAGTAAAATACTGCCCGGTAGCGACAGCAGCAATGGCTAATATACCTATTTTACCCGAACAAACCTATAATACAAATTCAAGCTCGAAGGGAACGACGATAACTAAAAATTTAGCCATGTAACTTGAGTAGACATGATCCTTGCCCTCTCGGAGGGAATGACAGTGGCATAAAGTTTAGCCATGTAACTTGAGTAGACATTATCGGTACTCTTCTCACTCATTTATGGAGTCTGTAAATTGACTTGGATGCGTTGCAAAAGCTGTTTCCTGACCATTTCATCCACCTATAGTGCAATTAAATTAGGGGAAGTCCCATAATTAAATCACTATTTTTTCCGCTGATAGCACTACTGTATGAAAGTAACCTCATAAAATGTTTATTCGGAAACGACGAAGTCCTTGGTCTTGATCAACCACCCCGTAACTCGGCGTCAGCGCGAGGTAGGGACAAGCTGAGGACAGAAAATTGTTTGCCGGGGTTTGATCTGAACCTTTTTTTTTTTTTTTGGCCACTGAGTTTGATATGCATTTAACACGTGCCGGAAACTCGGTCACGAGCCGCTCGTCCGTTCCGTCTTCCTGGCTGCCCCCTGTCCGTTCACCGCCGTCCCCGTTCTTGCACCCTTGGCAACTGGCAAGGAACGCAGACGCAGACCCTGCTTGCCGTGGGTTGCCTGGCGTCCACCACGCAGAACCCGCCCGCCGGCCGGCCCCCGCGCCGCGGACTTTTTCTCGGCGCGTTCTACCGCCACCTCAAAAACGTGGCGCGCGCGGCGGTCGTGGTCTGATCCGGTTGGCCTCCGTTGTTGTCTTCCCCTTCCCTTCGTTGTTCAGGGTCACGGTCTTCGTTGGTAGGGGCCGCGGGCACGGTCAGGTTTCGAAGACACGTCGAGGTCCATCGGAATCGGGGCGCGCTCGTGTCCTGATAGACCGCGCGCGGCGCGGCCAGGGCCACTCGCCGTGTAGTACTCCGCCCGGCGCGAACTAATGCTGCAAAAGCGACGTCGCACCTGCTCCGCGAGTGACCTGCCGGATCCTCACCGGAAAACAAACACGATAATCTGATAAACTCCAGAGGCTAGCTACATCTAGTCGCAGTTAACAACTAGTAATCATGGAGATGGCTTACGGATAAGACCGCCATCCATGTGACGTCTCGAGCTCGAGCCCCTATGCACCAATCATCTTCGCGCGGTCATGATGACACCACCGCTGTGTTAGATCTGGCTTAATTAATCGTGCGACGAACTAAACCACTCAGTCCACTCCACTGTAGGAGGAGTAGTATTCACAACAGAAACGACGACGCGGGTTACCTGATCAACGCCCGATCTACTGTCTGTCACCGCTCGAGATGCTCTAAATACGCAGTTATAAGCTGTGGTTGACGGTGGACACACGGGGACAGCGCCTAGGATCGGCGCCGGCGTGCGTCGCCGTGGGAGAACTGATGAATGGAGCGGCGAGCGAACAGTCCGGTATGGCCGACGGGCCGCTTGCCTCCCGGTCCGGTGCTCGCGCCGGCAGATACCCGCGGGGACGGCGGCGGCACGAGCGTGCTGCTCCGTCGCGCGCCGGCACCCGGGGACCGGCAGCAGCGACGACGGTGCTGCTGGAGACGAGTCGGCTCAGCGTCAGACTCTGGTCTGGCGGACTGGCTCTGGCAGAGATGTGTGACCTTGTCTCCTCGTCGGCTCCTCGACACGGCAGCGCTAGAGGCGGGGCCATCTCTCGGCCGCAATCCTTATCCGCATCGATGTACTCCTACTCCGTACTAGTAATCGATGATACTGCCATTATTGGTGATTACTGGAGTAATTACTGGAGCACTAGTAGTAGCACGCTGATTAGCGCGACTGATCTGCACAGCCCGGTGGGTTTGGCTCCACTCATGCACGACACTGTGCCGGTACGTGCGCTGCCGCTAGGCCCGTCAGCCCGCTAGCCTGCGCTGGCCGGTGAAGTACAACTATAGGTAGCTGCCTGGCAACCAGCTGAGCTGAGCTTTCTACCCTTTTGCGTTTCGTCGTTTTCGTCGTTTTCTACCCCGCGCGGTGTCGGGTGGGCCCGCCGGTCGGTGGCGCATGGGCCACCCCACGGCGTGGATGGCCAGGCTTTTCCTTGGTCCGGTCCGCGGGGAAGATTCTAGGGCTCGCTTGCTTCCGCGAATGTGCTGTGTCGCCGGCTTGGGCTGGCTCCCCGCTGCCGCCGCTAGATGGGCTGGATTTTTCTTGTCGTGGACGGTACGGCCTCGACTATAGTTTAACGCGCCGGGCTCTAGACGCTTACGGTTTCCAACTTCTTTCATTGGGCCCGAACTCTACTTTTTAGTTTTCTGTGCAAGTAGTACGTAAAGAGCCGATGAGAAAGCGACGTCGACGACCTCCTCCTGCGCTTCTCCGACGGAACGGCCGAACGGGAACGCACGGCGGCGGGCGGCGATCTTTTGGTCGAGACGCCAAGAGCCGTCATGTGACGGGAGATCGGCGTACACGAAGCTGTCCGTGGCAAAGCTAAGATCTGGTTTGCCGTCGTCCCAGCTACCTCACACATGTGTCTCATAGGACGAATTAATTAGCACCACGCTTTGTTAACAGTAGTAGTAGTAGTACTGAGTGAGAATTGATCGGTTGATCTGTCGAAGAAGAAACCATTGCTCTTAGGGCATCTTCAGTGTTGCTTCCAAGAGGGTGTTAGAGAGGAGAGAGAAAAAAATTTATGGATGCTATACATTGGAATATAAGTGATAGTTTAGCAAAATTAAGCATCAAGAGTTAAAGTTGGCACCAGGTGCCATGTATAAAAAAATTATTCTCGGTTGTACCAATTTATTGTCATATTTACTAGTGAGATATACTTTAGAAAACTCATAGGTGCTATATATTGGAGAAATTGTTTCTAATCAAGCTCTTACGATGTGGCATTAGTCTAGCAGCTCTACAAAAATACGGAGTACATTGGAGCTGCCCTTAGGGGCCGTTTGGCACCACTTATAGCAGGAGGGCTTTTGACTCTCACACACATCTGAGCATAAGCCGTATAAGCTTCTTAAGGGTAGCTTCACCGGCTCATGGGTCTTTGTTTAACTAGTGAAAAGTAGTTGAAAAATAAGTTGTTATTTAGTTTATTTTAAAAAGAGGTTGAATTAATAAGATGTAAAATAAATTTATTGTTTATTATAGCTTCTTTTTATTTCTGTGAATAAGCTGAAAATAAGCTGTGTCAAACAAGACCATGGTGTTGAGTAGTTCATTTTCAGAAGAGAGAGAAAAACAGGAACTTTGCAGGTAGAAGCCACAGCCAGTGGTGGACGGAAATTTCAAGAGGGGCAAAAAAAAAATTCAAAAAAATAACATGCATTAGTTTTTTATTGTCCAAACTTACATATATATAAAATTTAAAAATTAGCATAAAAATTTAGCACAAAAATATCAATATTGTACTTTTTTATTTTAATTTGAATTTTTTGTTGCTAGATGTTATGTTCTTTAAAAATTTAATGTTTAACTTTTGTTTACTAGATAGATCATATTATATATTTAAGAACAATATGATTAGAGGGTACTTTAGTACTCTCTCCGTTTTAATTTATAAGTCATTTCGAAACCGCGTAAAGGCACTAGAAAAAGGTGAAAAAAGTGGGATTTAAATTCTAAATAACTTATAATTTGAGACGGATGAAGTATTTTCTTAATTCATCCGTTCTAATAGAAGTTTATTTTTTAGTTTTGTTTACTACAAATTTAACCTATGATTTATATAAATTCGATTAAATTTAAAAACTTAGTATTTATATATTTAAATTCATCAAAAAATAATTTCATAATATATGTAATTTATCAAAAGAAATACTTTTATAATATCTGAACCATTTTGTTGTCTAAATTATTTTTACTACAAATATTAGATAGCTTAGACAATTATTTAAACTATTTTTAATGAATAAAGTGATTTGTATTTTTTAGACTAAATATTAATTTTTAACATATGAAAAACAATATATACTTAAAAAAATTTCCAATCATAAACAACCATGCTCCCTGCCGCCTCGGTTGGGACCGGTTTAACAAAACCGCGAAAATTAAAAAAATCGAAAAAAATTGCTCTAAATGGGAAATTCAAAATTTGAACCGTTAGCTGCAGTAAATCATTCAGTTTCATCGGTAAGTCGGTCTGGTTTTATCAGTTTGCTACATTAACATATTTTAAAATTTAAAATCCATCGATTTTAGCGGGTAGCCGATCGATTTTACTGTTTTCAGTATTCCGAATTTTTTAAATTTTTTTAATTTTTATATTTTTTTTAAAAAAATAGATCAATTTATAAAATTAATTCGAATCAATTTCTCCTAAAATCATAGGTTTTGAGGGGTTTTATGAAGCTGCCCAGCTGCACGAGCCGCACCAAACGGCCCTTAATGGGACGGCACGTACCTGCTGGGGGGATTGGGAGCGGCCGACCAGGCGTTCAATGTGTCGACAGTGAGGCAGTTAAAATCCGCAGGACCTGGAGATCTCACTCAGATCTTTTCGCGCTGTGCCCACAGAGTTTTAGAAAACCGAGCTCTGGGCGGGTTTTTGATTTGATAAAAAAATCAAGCAGTTAAAAATAAAATTGATTGGTTAATCAAATTTAATATAGTATTAATAAGTTCAGTTTTCGGCTACTTAACCTTATATCGACCCGTTTCTAAAAACTCTGGTTGTGCCAGCGCCGAGACAAGACAGGCCACACAAAAACTGAGCAGCGAATAAGCTAACTGAGCGAAAGAGGGGGCGAGAGATGTTTTTAGGCCTCCTTTGAAACAAAGTTTTTTTTTAATTTGTTTGTATTTTCTGTAAAATTTAACTAATTTATGTGTAATTTTTATTAAATTTTTAGGAAAATTCTGTGTGTTTCAAACGAAGTCTTGGAACACAGGATTTTCAAAATTGAGTGCTGAAGTCTCTCCTCTTCGAGCAGTCCCTTCTTCCTCTCGCATGACCACGACAGAATCCATCTTTGAATTTACTGTAGGAGTACCAGCGACTCATGTCCGGCGCGGTGTACGTACTACACTGTAGGCAGTACTATACGACTCGACACTCACTTCGGCCGGCGGAAACGCGTGAGTACAGCGGGAACTGCCAACCACCTTCCAGAAGGACTACTCGCGCAACAATGGCGGTTTCTGATGCAACCTGAAGATAACAAGAACATTGACTCAAAATAATTCAAGAGCATGCTTACAACGCAATTTAGTGTGTGTTTAGTGGAGCTTATTTTATATTACTATTTATATATTGTAAATACAGTAAAAAAATATTATTTACATTAACTATTTTCATTCAAATCGAATAAACTATATTTTTAAACTTATATTACTGTAGCTACAATAATATAAGCCTGAGCTGATACTGAGGTGTGCCAAACCAGCTCTTATAATTACATGGATCGATCGTTTTTCATGCTTTTTTACCGTCAACCGTAATCACTCCTGCTTCTGAATGTTGCTGCTACTACTAGTAACAGTGCTGACGAAGACATGCGATGCGAGTCCCCACTAGGCAAGGCGAGTAAGCTGGACCACAATGGATCTACAGACCACAGGGCTCTTTGGGAGAGCTCACGGCTGCAATGAATTATCAGACAGAAAAATTTTATTAAACATTATTTTTTAAATAAGTAATTTTTTTATTTTATACAATAATTTTTTAAAATAAAAAGTAGTTTTTTGATTGTACAAAATAATTCGTTATCTTAATTTAAAAAGTTTATTTTAAACAATTAAAAAAATTATTTTTAATCATAAAATCACTTAAAAATATTAAAAATGAATTCAAACAACCAAAATCACAAAGCTCTATCAAAATGGCCTTACAGCACGTCCTAGAATGCTGTCGACGAGAGAGGGATGGAGGAGCAAGACCAAGCAAGGCTAGTTGGCGGGTGGCAAAATTGAAGGCGGTCTGGTCTTGGTCTCCTGCCTCTGCGAGCCGTTAAACTCTGTCCGTACTCAAATATAAGTATTTTTAGGTTTAATAAAAATCAAACGTTATTAAACTAATAATATTTATAAATTTAAATAATTTTTAATATAAAAAATAATATATTATAGAAATATGTTTTATAAAAAATCTAATAACATGATTCATATATAATAAAATATTATTAATTATATATTATTAATGATCAAAATTTAAAAAATTTGACTATAATTAAATCAAAAATATTTATATTTAAAAACAGAGTAGTACTGTTCATCTGCTCCTCTCGCCGTCGCGCCATCAACCTGCATTTCCCCTCGCTGGGCGCCCATGCGTCGCCTACTGGCCGCTACTCATGCGTCAATCCATCCATGCACGAGAGAGAGAGAGAGAGTTATTTCCATGCACGGACGGTCGATAAAACAAACTGTACCACGCCAGCGAATCCGCGGCACAATCAAGCCATGCAATGGTGGGGTATCCTCTTGATGAAGGTTCATTTGATTTAACAGCTCCATGTTGATAGCAGCAGCGATAGAAACTGTGATTAACCTTTCTTTACCGTGGAAAAATTCTAAAGCTAAGTGAAATTGAATTGATTTATGTAAAACTCTTGCACTATAATTCTACAAAAAATCTGCGTTGTTTCAACTAGGTTTAATGCTGTAAGTACTTCGGAGCATATTGTTATAAATCACTTCGGAAAAGGTAAAAAAGTTCAATGCACGGAAGAAAATGTTAAAGCTCACACGGGATACCCTTCGATCAGCAAGTACTCTCATACCGCTACCACTCATAATGCTCGGCGACGCTCTGTCTGCACAGGCATCGTTCTCCGTTTTCCTTTTTGGTGAACGAACTTTTTCTCCTTTTACTGATACGGAGTAGAGATAAGCATGAACGATTTTGTAAGCATTGGCACAGGCAACGACCGCCATCCTCCCAGAAACCATAGGGGTTTATGGTTGGCTCGCCCCTTCTCCAGGGCTATGTCATAGCCTCATGGGCCATGGCATGAGAATCCAAATCCTATGAATCAGGGCTTGTTGGATACGGTTCGATTTTTAAAAAAATCAGAAACGTTTTAGTTCAAAAAGTTTATACTCAGAAACAGAATTATTTTAAAAAATTATTTAATAAATTGTAATGATTCAGATTCAGTAAAACAAGTAGGAAGATTGAAATGACCGATATAACTTTTATATGTTAATATTAAAAATATCGAAACAACTTAAAAAAATTTAGGAATAAATGAAACAATTTTAATAAATTTTGAGAACTAATAGAAAAAAAATTAAAAAACTTTGAAAATTAATAAAAAAAAATTTAAAAAACTTTAAAAATAACTCGAAAAGCACCTATACTAAGAGTTCGACGAGACGAACCTAATGAAACAATTTTGAAAAAAATTGAAAACCTGATAGAACTTTTTTGAATTTCCAAAAATTAATCAAATGGAGAGGCAAAAGGTCATCGATGAATCGAATCGGTGTGAAACACCTCTCCAGCCGTTTCGCGTGTATAGGCTCGAATCTCGAATCGATTCGATTGTTTTTATATGTGAACTGATCGTTTAGCAACAATTTAACCGTTTCATGTGAGAAACCGAATCTTTTCTCACGTCTAAACGGACCCTAGAGCATAAAAATTCATGACCTGCTACAGTAATTTAAAAAGGTGTTACAGTATGTAGCATAAATTATTTTAAATTGGTACCGTAGTGGAAAATACTGTTTACTAGTTGCTGTCTACGATACTGTGATGATGAATCTAAAGCGTTCATTTCAGATGGAAGAGTATCGAAGAGTAAAAACCTTACCCCAATGCCATTCACTGTAGTGTCCTGAACATAGCGGGGAGGCTTTTTCAACTCCACGATCACCAATCCTGTAGCACGTACTTTGATGTTCCAATCCAGCGAATGAAAACGCAATGCTCTTTTAATCTCTTTCATTTTTTACTTCGAGCAAGGAAAAACGCATGCATGGTAAATCACGTAACTTTACTGCTGCTCAACTTGCCTGAATTTCGAACCTACGCTGATGTCCAGATCTGTTGAAACGTCCATGGATACACTAGCCGGCCAGGGTTCATAAAACCGGCCAAACTAGACCGGTTTTTGTGAAAACCGATTTGATCTGGTTTGACTGATTGACCGGTTTTTAAATTTAAATTTTTTTGAACTTTGAAAATTTGATTGATTTTAAAATAAAAATTATGTAAAAAAACTATATGAAAAATACAACACTACTGTGGAATTCATTTAAAAAAAATAGTTGATTTACGTGTAAAAATATCACGGAAGTTTGAATATAAAATACAAAAGCTAACCTTATCAAGCCCGGCCGACCAGAACACCCATGACTCTTCTCTGGCCTTCCTCCTCTGTCCGCGACATCCTCTGGCGATAGGGCATCGTCCGCGTCGCGTCGAGTAAAACCGACCGAGAGGAGCGGCTAACCGACCAAAATCCTCGGCTAGCCGATCGGCTTTCACGGCTAGCCTCGCTCCCTCGGTTTCCCCTTCGTCCGATCGGCTAGCCGAGCGGTTTGGACGGTTTACCGCTCGGTTTTCATGGCTAGCCGGCCCGCCTGCACGGAAGCCGCGCTGAGGCCGGATCTAGCGGCTAACCAGTCAGATCCAGCGGCAAAACGGTCGGTTACTGCAGCTAGACAGACGGCTAAGCCGGTAAGCCGTCCAGTTCGAGGTGATTTCAAGGTCTCCGAGGTAATTTGCTTTTTTCATTATTTGAATGACATTTTTGCTTTTCGGTGTAGCTTTAGAACGTAGTTAGTTCATTTATTGTTCAATATATGCAGAAATAACGGATCAACCAGATTTGGTTTGGGAACACAGAGAGAACATATACCCCGTATTTTCTTGTAAGTATTGCAAGAGTGTGAAGAGAGAGGGTGGTGTCACGAGATTCAAGCAACATTTGGCACATCGGAGCGGCAATGTGGTGGGTTGTGCTCACGTTCTTGCCGAGATGCGAGATTATTTTCGTTGGGAGCTTGATAAGATCGTCGAGCAGAGGAAAGACCGAGCTACACAGGACTTGAGACAGCAGAATGTTGCAGGTGAAGGCAATGTGAATGTTAGAGGATGATGAGGACCTGCAGACTGCCATGTGGCTATTTAAAGAGAAAGAATTCTGGCAGCGACAGCGTATGTATAGTGGTTAGTTCGAGCAATGTGTTTGTGGTTCATCGGGTGCAGGTGCTTCCTTTGGTGCAGGTGGTTCCTTTCAAGGGGCAGGTGCTTTCTCTCAAGGTGGTGATGGTGAATTGTTTGGTATAATGAGAAGATCAATGTCACATAAGTCAAGTTTCAGAGAACAGGTTTAAACCAGAACAGATACTGGTTCCTGGACGGCAAAGAGCAAGCTAGCAAAGTCAGCAATTAAAAAGTCGTGGTCCAAATTCTTTCACACAGAAGCCATCGCTGGTAGGAAGGCGGATAATCTGTACTTCATTAGCGCAATCAAAGAGACACAGAGATGTGGTACGCTACTTTTATTTTCTTCATTATATTCACTGTACGTGATGCATATTTGTCGGGATAGTATACCCCGGGTACTTACAGATCAACCTCTACAATACGGCCCACCTATGGACCGCGGCCCAACGGCCCACCAAGAGCTTCATAGAGGCGGCCTGGCCCCAGCGGTCGGGATGTCCCATTAAGGCCCAGAAACGGAATAACCGTCCTAACCTCCAAGGGTCGCGACTCGAGCTATCGAGATCCCAGCGGTCTGGACCCGTCCGCCGGCAGCTGGAGAGCAATCATCAACCCGACGGACGTGTCAACTCAGCATCTGCAGCAACGTGCAGGAGATGAGTGTTCCGAAAGATTTCGCAACTACCCAGTCGAGCGAGGAACAGCCTTCCAGGCGATAAAGCTGAGCAACCCTACTCCTTTTCAGGGAATAATAATACGAGCGGGAGGCATCAATCATCTGACCCTCTGGAACCGCGGTCTCACCCGTCAAGGAGTCATCCGCTTCCGTAGGCAGCAAGATGCTTAAACCATGATCCGGTCACTCCAACCATGGTTCAGTCAAGGCAACTCAGGTTCGCCCCTATATAAGAGACACCCGAGCAACAAAGCTCGAGGGATAAAAAAAAGGAAACTAGATCAACAAGCATACACATCCAGAGCAGTAGCGATAAACCCCACCTGTTAACTACTCCCATTACGCGAGCCAGAGACTTTCGGATCCATCCAGAGCCTTTTCGCATTGTACTTTTGTGTTCTTGATATTTATACGATCGATCTCTCGTCTCTGGACGTAGGGTATTACGCCTCGAGGCGGTCCGAATCAGGTTAACCTTTGAGTCTCAATTGTAGACTAGGCCATTCGATTTCGAAAACGTACGATCTCACGTCCGATCGTATAAATTTTACTGTGCCGGTGTACGAAACACCGACAATATTTAAGTTATAAATCATTATGTTTGCAGGTGAGAGCGTTCCTAGTCCAACTGGCAGCAAAGTACATAAAACATACCTTGATCAAAACGAAGAAGATATTCAGAAAAAATTTGAGAAATTCAAGCTAGAGTGGCCGACGCATGGTGTCACTATCATGTATGACTTTTGGACTAGATCTACAGGAATGAGCTTGATAAATTTTATGATCTACTGTAACGGTGTTATATTTTTTCACAAGTCTTCTGATATTATAGGAAATAGCCAGTCAGCAGAGTTCATATTCAATGTACGTTCATATGTTATTTCCATTGATCATTCAATGTATTTGCACCACTGTTATATTGATTGATGTCATGTTCATTTACAAGAAATAAACAAAGTGTGCATTGATATTGGTCCAGAGCATATTATCCATATTATTGCGGATAATGTTTCGAATTACAAAAAAACGTGCAAGCACCTAAGAAACAAGTACAATCATATTGTCTGGCAATCGTGTGTCGTACATATAACCAACTTGATTCTAAAGACTATTGGTGAGTTTCCAGAACACAAAGTTGTGATACAATCTGCTCGTAAAGTTTCTCGTTGGTTGTACAATTATAATCAGCTGCACTCCATGTTGACGAATACTTTTGATGGTGAGTTGGTGAGATTAAATGCAACTCGTTTTGACACAAACTATATGTTTGTTGAGAGTATATGTTGTCGAAAAGACAAGTTTATGGCATAGATGCATTCTCAAAGTTTCTTAGAAAATCGATGGTTTAACACTGATGAGTGAAGATATGCACACTCACGTCAAGCTAGCATGTCATGGTGGGACACACTAAAGTATGTGGTTGATATCGTGCAATCATTGCATGCATTTCTTCTGTTTTCTGATTAAGATAAGACCGCAAACTTAAGTGAAGTTTTTATGAGGTATCATCTATTAAAAATTGAGTATCAAGCTCTTTTTTACGATGATGATGGAGAGTACGAGAGGTACATGAAGGTTATTAATCGTCGGATGCATGATATTTGTGATGATATATTTGTGAATACAGGTAAAATGTGTTTGCCACCATAACTACTAATACATTTCATTAAAGATTATTACTAATTTAATTATTGCTATATGTGCAGCTGGAGCGTTGAACCTAAAGGCGTACTATTCATATGGGTTCAGTGCAAATACGTTGCATCATCTTTGAGACGCATTTTCACGTATAACACCCACCGATATGTGTGTTCAGACGCTATAGAAAGCGGAAATTTGTAGAAGAAAACAAAGTGCATTCGCAACTGAGTTGGTCAGCAGGATGACAGTGAATGCGAAAACTTCACCTGCTTAATGATAGCATATGTTTGGTGGTGACACAATAAATCTTCACAAGCTTGCTTTGCGTCTAGTGTCGCAGTGCGCTTCTTCTAACAGATGCGAGCGTAATTAAAATACATTCGCATTGGTCCACGTAAAGGTGCGCTACAGACTCTCTTATGCCAAAATACATAAGTTGGTATATGTAAACTATAATTTTAGAATACGGATGCGAAATACTGGATTCACATATAAACCACCAAAAGCTGATCTCTTTGATCGTCTCATGGAGTTATCCTTGTATGATTGTTCTAATACATCGAGAGATTTGATAGAACATGAAAAATCAAATGCTGATCCTCTTTTTGATGAGGAGGACACATATTCCTCTGCCATCCCGTCTAGTGATCAACACATATTCCTCTGCCATCCCGTCTAGTGATCACTGATGAAGCTAGTAGACAGTTACTACGGTTATCTCGTGTTGCAACGATGTCTGAATGGATATAACAAAACGTGGGCGACACTCACATAGGAAAGAGAAAGCAACAGCGTCAGAGAAAAAAGATTGGTGCTAAAAAAAAAGAGCACGAGCAAAGTCAAAGGTAAAAGTAAAGAAAAAGAAAAAGGTACGAAAGTGACTACCGATGACTTCACAGATTCTAAAGATACCAGACGAAGCTCATCTTATCAAAAGTCTAATGACAGCAGCTCCCCGACAGATTCTGCAGACGCATCAGACGATGCAGACGTGGTTCCTGACTTTCAGCCACCATCAACTACATATTATTTCACAGGTAACTATATTTCAGCCACCATCAACTACCATATGCGTGTACCAATAGTAGAATTCTGAATTTTATCATATGTTGCGCTCACAATGAGAGACAACTTTTGCTTGGACGGGTCAAACTTGAAATGAATTCAAAGCAGAGTTGCTCGTCACTAGAGAAATTCAAATAATGTCAAGTGATGAGTGCGACAGGCTTATTTTGATGTGAATACAATTACAATATAAAGTGTCAACTTCGTGTATGAACTTTGTGTACAAATTTTATGTTTGAATTTACGTATGAAATATAAATTGCATTGATATGGATATATTGTCAAATTTTGTGTTTATTATCTATTGATAAAATATATATTGTGTAAATGTATTGCAAAAATTTAAGAAAAGTCATGTCAAAATTTGTTGGATTTTTTTTCTATTTTTTCTTTTTTTACAATATTTTTTTAATTTTTTATTTTATCGCTCGATTTTTAGCTAAACCGATCGGTCTACAGCTGAAACGATTTCTTCTGAAATCGACCGGCTAGCCGTTCAAACTGACCAATTTACCGGTTTACAAACCGATAGACGACGAGTTTTTAAAATTTAAATTTTGACTGGTTTTCAGATTGGGTTTTCTAATTTTTTCAAAAACAAAAATATCGTCCGAACCGGTTTTTTTCGCATGAAACGGTTTTGTGAATTTTGTAGCCGGCTCGCTGTGAGAGCAAATTTAATGGCGATCACAGGATGGCAGTAACAGCAGCAGGTACCCCCGTCTTTACGTGTCTCTTTAACGCCCACCACCAACCAGCTCTGCACAGCATGGTGCCCTGTCCGTCCCCGGCCGGCCGATGGGCTAGCTGCGCCGTCTTCAATGCCCTCCGCGCTAGTCCGCTATATAATGCGCCTCGCCACCTTCCTCCTCCTCACTCTTGGCTCCTCCCACGCTCGCTCAAGCAGCAGCAACTCCGGCCTCCTCCAGCAAGCGAGAAGCCACTCACCCTTGATAGCAGTCCAGGTTCTGCTCGTGAGGGAGGTAACACCAATGGCCAGGTACGCCAAGATGCTGGTAGCCGCTCTGCTCGTCCTGGCCGTGGCAGCAGAGGCACGGAACCTCAAGACGACGGAGCAGTCGTCCGGCAAGAACGACGACGCGGTCGTGCAGCCGCAGACCTTCCCGCCCTTCGACCGCCTCGGCGGCGGCGCGTCCCCGGGGTTAGGCGGCCTGCCCGGCGGCAGCAGCATCCCCGGGTTCGGCAGCATGCCCGGCGGCAGCACCATCCCCGCGTTCAGCGGCCTGCCCGGCGCCGGCAGCATCGGCAGCATGCCTCTCTTCGGCTCCCCCGGCTTCAGCGGCTTCGGCGGCATGCCCGGGTCCCCCGCCGCCGGCGGCGTCGCCGAGCACGCCACGAAGCCGTGAAGCACCCCGCAGGCCCTAGCTCGTCCTCCGGAGAAGCTTCTCCCTGTATCCGTGCACGTTCATTTGTGCAGTTTAGGCTTGCACCGTTCGCCTAGCTAGTGTGTTCTGCTACTTCTAGTTTGTGTTTACCTTCATTGCAGAGTTGGATTTGTTGTTTGCTTACTGGTTAGGTTCGTGTGGATGGTGCTTTGTGCGTTGTTGGAAATGTAATGGTTGGTATTGATGTGATGATCTTGTGAGGCATGAATAATGCTACGTGTGATGTTTGTGTTGTGAGAACCTGGAAATGGACTAATGGTATGGTGTTTAAGGTTTTGTACGAAGCTTTTGTTTTGTGAGATGAGTTGGGCACATTTTGTCTTTTGTTTTGATGGTTTCGATAGAAAGATTCAAAAGATTGGGTTGGCGAACATGAGAAGTTAACTTTGCACCAAGGCAAAGTTGAAACAGCTCATTTGGACCGCAGGATTTTTTTTTTTATAGTAATTGGGTAGGAGTTTTACGTTGAATCAGTTTATTTTTTTAAAAAATAATATAAAAATATAAAATTTTTCTTTGGTTTAAAAGTGGAAAAGGAATCGCATGACACATTATCTCGTGCAAGGGACAGTGGAGTTCTAAATTTCAAAATACGGAAGGGAAAACATCACAATGTTGGCGTATGTTACAGTCTTTGAATTCACGGAGCACGGACATGTCTGTTGCAGCAATTTACTGCTCTGGGGGGTGGAGTTATCTCTCTGTGTCCGGCCATTTATTCGGCTTGCTCGTACTGGTGAGAAAAATCGACCAAGCTGTAACGCGCAGTAAAAAGTAAAAAATATTCTCCGTCCCATTTTTGTAACATTCTTTTTATTAAAAAATTTATAAAGATATTGTTTAATTTATTGTGAATTATTTTAGTAAAAATGCGAAGTTGCTTTAAGAGTTTATATTTCCATCCCCTCCTCCCAAACCCCTTTAATTTACGAATCCGCTAAGGTGGTTTAGTGTTCTAAACGGAGAGTTCGTTTCCTTTTCTGTATGCTTTATTGTGAAATGAAATTAATTCCTACAAAATTTGTACATTCCAAAAGGCTCTAAAAGTTTCCCAGAAACTGACTAAATTATTCGCCCATGCTTCTCTGTATGTGAGCATCTGAGCCGGTGCAAATAGGTCAGCATGGAGCTCGCTCAATTTGACCCGACCTAGACTCGGCACGGCCCAGCGTGTCATGGGCCTGTGCTGGCACGGCCCGAGGAGATGGGCCGTGCCTGGGCTAACCCTAGGCACGCGGCACGACTTGAAAGGGGGCGGTCCGCTTAAGGGCTCGTTAGAAGTCGGTCAACGATCGGCCTGTTGGCAGCCCACTAGCCCAGCAAACTCTCCTGCCCTGACCACCAAATAAAAGCGACCCTTTCACCTTAAACCCTAGTTTTTTCCTCCCAATCGACTGCCGCGGCTCGCGCTCTTTCGCTCCTGCATGTGCCGACGTCGCACCGCCCTTGATCTTCCTCGTCATCGTCGCTCCATGCCGTTGTCCCCTCCGCTCCGTCCGCCCCGCCTAGTGTCGACCGGCACGCCGCTTCCTTGTTGGGAACCTTCGTCCAGACGACAGCGACACTGCCGGTCGTCGCGCCACCTCCTCCCAGTCGCTGCGATGCTTTGCCCTCAGTAGGGTCTCAGGCTCTGACCCACGCCTCCGCCCAGTTGCCGCGACGCTTTCCCCTCGGTCTCAGGCTCTGGCCCACGCCTCCGCCCCGCCTCACCAGCTCCTCGTCGTGCGGCTCCGACGCTCCACCTTCGCCCCGCCGGGCGACGCTGCGTGCCGGGTGTCGAACATGTGCTAGCGGGCTGCTGCCATGCCGGCCGTGCTAGCGGGCCAAATGGGCTGGCCCGACGCAGTTCTGCCTTTGTGGGCCGTGCCTCGGGCCGGCTCCTGAGCCCACGACACGCTGCAGCACGGCCCGCACAGCCCGACGTGCCTAGCGGCCGTGCCTTATTCAGGTCGTGCTGGGTCGGACGGCTCGAATGCCCAGATATAGCTTCCTCGTTAAACAATCGCGTCCACCTTCACGGGCACATCAGTTAACCCTCTAGTACGCTGTACGCACCATCACCTGAACTGGGCTGGCCTCCGGCATGAGTTATTATTCTTCGTTTGGGTGCAATCATTTTTACTCCACCATCAGCAATTCATTGGGCTCCAGTATTTAGGTCCTGCCTAAGCCTAAGCCCTTGTGCTAAAACATACAACACTCAAACCGATCTAAGAAAATAAGAGCCACAGAAACTACTGTTCTTAGTGAACAAATAAGAGATCAATGTGTAGGTAAACTCACTGCTGATTTTAAATATAAGCAGCTTACGCAGAGGTACGCATTACAACATCTCATCACAGAGCTGAAATATTCCAATTTTATAAATCTATTAGAATTCCCTAATACAGCTTATTAAAAGGAATTTCCATGCATCCTACTACCTCCGGTCGTGAATTATCAATGTTTCCGACAAGATATTGAACTAGAAATAAACTGATTTCGTCAATAATAAAAATAGGGAGTATTTAACAATCAGCTCAAAACCCTGAAGTCCGGGCCATGATATACTTGCCAGGTGATGTACATGAAGCAACACTGATCAGGGTGACAATTGGGAAGAACCTTGCGATTCTTTTTTTTTTCCCTGAAGTTTGTGATTCAGGAACTACTTGTATATCCATTCAAAATGAAGTTTGTGATTCAGGAACTACTTGTATATCCATTCAAAATTCACAAAAACAATCTTGTGGAACAGTGGAGCTGAGTGCACAAAAGGAGAATCTCCAATTCTTCCCTATCTTTAATCAGCTGCCATGAAAGGATCTACATCACCAAGATCAGCAACCAGAGGCTCCAAGTCTTCCGACTCACCCTCTTGCGCAAAATATGTAGGGAATGGGAGCAAGCTTATATCAGGTTTCTTGAATATTGAATCCTTTACGAAAACAAAGCTACCTTGAGGACCAGGCACCTGCAAAAGGGTTTACAAGATACACAAAACACATATTAAAACCACAATGCCAAAGAAAAAAAGATGCTATAACATACAGAAATGATCAAGTCACCTGGCCTTTCAGATAAAGTAGATTCCTGGCTGGATCTATTTGATAAACCCAAACATTTTTCACTGTGCGCTGTACACCACCCATGCGCCCAGGCATCTTCTTATTTTTGAAAACCTGTAAGATCGAACAGCTTTGTCATTGTAACTGTGAAAGCACTGCTGAAAATATTAAGCATAACTCTTCTGAGTAGAGACAAAATTTTCAATATATAGAGGATTGCAATTGTATAACATACCCTTCCAGGAGCATCTCTTTGACCAGTAGAACCAATACTACGATGTGATAAAGATGCACCATGCGAGGCCGGCATCCCAGAGAATTTATGTCTCTTCATCCCACCCTGCACGAATCACAACAGAATAAATTGATGACTATATACTATTGACATTATTCAGCTGCTCTAAAAGCTAAAGTGGTACATTGAAAGAAATGCAAAAATAGTTCTTGTATTTACAATGTTCGATGAGGAATTAGCCACATTTTACCTATTTTCCAGCGTAAAAAAGCAACACAATCA
>BCLG01001605.1:93585-103974 GCA_001602295.1 Zoysia matrella | reverse complement strand
CAGGTACGTGTGCTGCGGCAGCCGGCCCCGGCGCTCCAGGAGCGTGAGCACCGCCGGCCAGGTGCCCAGGAAGAGCAGCGACGCCAGCATGATGGCGATGGCGCCGCCCTTGTCCTCGATGACGAACATCTCGAGCCGTTCTTCAAGTGCCTGCAGTTGGGGAGAAGAGCAGGTGAATCTTCACAACCGAATTGTGCGAGAATTAAACTATAATTTCAGGAACTTAAGATACTTTTGGGAATCTTTAACTCTGTAATCTGGAAAGGTTTTAATGATTTAGACCCAAACATCAACAGTAAAAGATCCAGCTGCGTCTCCCATGGATAAGATTCCGATTCTTCAGAAGAGTAGGGAAGATTCATTCAAACCCATTTCCCCAAACGGATACATCACGCAAACAGAACCGAATCACCGACGAACAATGAGAACGAGAAGCACACCAAGCAAGGGACGGAGCAGAGCACAGGCAGCACGAACCTTATGGCACGGGAGCAGGGAAGACGAGGATGCGCACGCCAGAACACGGTCCATCAGGGCCATATCCTATATAGCGACAAGCAGCAAGCACCAGCTCACAACCACGACGATCTCCTACCACCACCACCACCGATTCCGCTCCAAAGTCCAGGTTGAGTTTGACTCTGGAGTCTGGACAGCGAAGGCGAATCTGCGGCGGCTGCCACCATGGGATTCACCAATGGAGTTGGAGCGTACCTTTATGTCAAGTAGGAATGGGGAAGAGAGAGAGAGAGAGAGGAGGGGAGGAACGGACAAAGCGATGACGATGGGATCGCCAGCGGCTGAGAATTATTGCTGGAGCGACAGTGACCTCTGTACTCATTTTATTTTTAATTTTTTTTATTTTTAATATTAATTTTAACGATTCAACTTATTTTTTTATAAATATCATATTTTTTTTATAATTTATTTATTATTAAAGCTATGTAAATTATGATTTACAATTTTATGGTTTTAAAATATTTTTTAAGCAACACAAATAATTAAATATAATGTTAGAAATAAATAACGATACTAATTTAAAGACGAAGAGACTATACGTGTCGCTCTGCCAGCGCTTTTCCATGTGCTGGTGGTGGTGGTGGTCAATGAATCAAAGATTTTCTCCCTGTCACCGACGTGCTACGTGCGAATGGATTTTTATTTGTGTGCAAGTGCAACGCCATGCCAATCAAGAAGATGAAACGGTCCAAGGAAGCAACGGAGGAGTGGAGTGGGTCGAGTTATTAGAGCCGTGCACTTCTCATGATCAGCCAGCCAGTCGTCAGAGACAGATACTAATAATTAAGCGGAAGCTCATCACCTCCCTGATCTTCGCCGTCATCCGGGGAAAAGGGCGGAACTCGAACGAATAAACAAACAAGGCGATCCAAGAACTTGTGAGGACCAAGCACGACGACGGCGATGTCAATCCTTTACAGTAGAGTATCTTTTTGACAGAATCGATCTACGAGTGTAACACTTCGTGTTTCTAAATAAAGAAGCAACGTTGTTTAAATTTGAATTCGAACCTTTCAAAAAGTAAAAGTTCAAAACATTTAAAAACAAGAGCTGTGAATTCTGTGAACTCAAGTTTTGGACTAAAATTTCCCTAAGGTGACAAATTATACGAACATACTAAGGTTCTTTTCACCATAATAGGTTCCAATCCAAATCACGTTTCCTTAATAAGTAGCCTTTTTCTAAATTTTGTAAATTCAAATTCAGTCCGAGATTCCACTTGATCCCAACACAAAAGTTGTTCATCTCAGATATCTCTATCATCTTGGCAAGTTTCAAAAATTTCAGAGCTTTATAAGTACTCTTTTAAGACCTCAAAAATAGTTAAATAATCTGCTTTCAGCAGATTTCTTGTGTCCTTATCAGTTAGCCAAGTTCAAAGTTGCTTATCTTTCGTCCTCATTGACAGGGACCGGTGCATGCGGTTTTTGTTATATACCACATGTTTAAAAAACTTGTTACAAAGTTTCAAGCAACTTCGAGCTTGTTTGCTATTTCTTTTACGGTTTCCAAATTGCTTAAGCATTAAGCTTGGCTGGCTATTTGCTCAGATTCTGAGTTACCTCTCTTTTGTGACTGTTGCCAGATTAAATCCAATTCAAATTTTGTCTTAACTCTAAAGACAAATTTGTTTCTTTTTGAGATACTCCCACTTCTTGAAAAGATTTAAGGTTATCAGAGTGGTGGCAGTATTTCTTTTGGACCTTAGAATTTAACTGATCTGCTTCAAGTCTCTTTATCAGTTAGTCAAATTCGAAATCCCATATCTTCTATCTTCTTTGAAAAAATCTTGTACATGTGATCTATGTTGCAGATTCTATGTTGAAGAGCAATTCTACCAAGTTTTGTTCCGATCGGAGTTTGGAGAGTATTTCTCTTACACCACAGAAAATGGTAGACTGCTATGTTTTTCAAGAGTTTCAGAAACTCCTTTATCAGTTAATCCTTTTCAAAATTTCATATCTTCTATTTATCTTTCTAAAATCCTGTGCATGTCAGTTAGTTGCTACAACACATACCTGAGATCAACTCTACCAAGTTGCAAACCCATCCAAGCTGTTCTAGTAATTGTTTCGTTAATTCCAAGACACCTCAGCTGTCAGCCTAACTGACCATGTGGGACCCACCTGGCAGCCTCTCACCGCCCCCTTTTCTCCAACCTCCAGCTGCCAGCGCTGCCTCCAGGTGCTGCGCGCACCCCCGAGCCTCTGTGCATGCGCGCCACGTGCATGACTCTCGCGGGACACGACACCCTTCTGGGTCCAACTCTCCCGGCCAAAGCTTCCTCTCTCTTCACTCTTCCAGCAGGCCATCGCTCTCCCTCTCTCGGCCATCATCGTCGAGCGCCCAAAACCCAGCCGCCCCTAGCCCTCCACTCTCGCAAGCAGCAGTGCCCATCCTCTCTCGCGCTCTCTCCCAACTCAGCTCGCCTCTTCTCCTTTTGGATCGACCAAATTTCAGTTTTTCCCCCATTTCCGATTTCTTGGACCTGCAAGCAGAATCCGGTCAAATCCGGCACAGTTGGGTGGATTTCTTCGGTTGTTCTTTCAATCCATGTATTCCACACTTGGGTCCATTGTTTGGACAAGTTAATCGACCATGCCCTTGAACATTGGCGCATGATTTCGAGTTCCTCTCGCCGCCGTTCTTCGGGAAGATGATCCCCTCGCCGTCGACACACCTCCTCCGACCCTTTTCGACGCCATTGAAACTGGTGCTGTCCTTCCTCGCGTCACGGTGAAGCTGTATGAGGAAGCCAAGTTGACTCTCGTCGACGGCGCTGCTCGCAGACCACCGCCGGCCGCCTGAACCGTCACCGCCGCCGGCGAGTGCCCCTGTCCGGCCGCTTTCCAAGACGACAACACCCACGCCGGTCTTCTCCGTGTCATCATGAAGCTCCTCGAGAAGGCGCCGTCGCGTTTCTTGAACCCCAGCGCCGCCGACGCCTCGTTGAACCCCGCTTCGGCTGCCTCCCCGCCGGCAGCCTAGCTCCGGTGAGCTATTTCCCTCGACAACCCCTCCACTATCATCCCCACATCCTGGAGGTCATATCAGTGCAAGAAAACCCGGGTTTTGGCTACCTGACAGCTGCGTGCCTACGAGCGCCGCCGCTCCGGCGAGTCGGCCGCCATGGCCGCGTGGGGGTGAGCTCCCTCCTAGGATCTTCTGTGGCCCACGGATCTTGTGCGGCCGAACCACACGGCCCACCGTGTGGTCTCGTCCATTGGTCCGGTATCCTGTATGGATGCCCATGGGCCATTTTGTGGCAAGGCCCATTTAGATTGAAATTTTACTATTTTGCGGAACAATATATTAATTGCTCAGAAATTGTTTCAAACTTGTAAAAATCATAGAAACTTCATTATAGCTTGTAAAAATGTGAAATAAATTTTTTTAGAATCCTCTCAACTAGAAAAATATTCTGGAGCTAACCAATTTTTATTTTTATGCATCAAAATAATTTATTTTTAATACAGATCACATAACGATTCATTAAATGCATTATCATTATATATTCCATGGCAAAATAAACTCTTAATAATTTTACTTTTATGTTTATTTTTTTTCAAGCCTTCTGTTTTGGAAAAGTTTTACATGTTATTTCGATAAAGTAATTTCTATAAATGTTTTATTGTGTTTAAAATTTAATTCATTATAAATCCATATTGATGTCAATAAATCTTGAGAAATTCTTAAAAATTAGTTCATGACCTTTCTGATTTTATGAACAACTAAAATTATATTTTAAATTTCTAGAACTCTTTTTAAATAAGTTTTATAACTAAACTTGTGTTCTTTTGGAAATAAAAAGCTATCCTCGCATGTGCTTTAAATTCGAGTTTTTGACAATTAAAAACAGCATAATCCAATACTTTACATATCATTCATGCATAGGACCCGACCCATCCCAAGAGAGTTTGAAGGTGTTTCTTTGATAAAAAAAGCTAACTGTGAGCAACCCAGACAAGCCCCGGTGTATTAATCTTATTTTAAATCTTTTTATTTTGTCAATATGTATAGTCATTCGCGAGCTATAGAAGTCGAGTGAATGAATAGTAACTTGCGAGCTATAGAAATCTAATGAATGGAAAGTCACTCGCAAGCTATAAGTTTGCCACACATTAATTAATCTGAAATTGGGTATAGACAGGGCATAGGAGGATTTGAGAAGGCTGGGTCTTCGTGGTGATAGCCCTATCTGTGTTGTTAAGTACCGATTCGAGTGTGACCCTGTTGAGTAGGTTTGAATGTATCGAATATATACTTGGAACATAGGACTAAGAAAACTGATGTTGCAAAATGTCGTAGTGGTCGGACGACCCTCACCTCTTTTTTGGCGGCGGCGGAGGAGAGCCTTGTGTCTAACCATAGATATGTCCTACGTGGTAATGCATGGAGGACCCTGTGCTCGAAAAAGGTGCGTCTGTTCGACTGGCCCTATGAGTTGAGCGAGAAGTGACCACGTGCGGCTTTCGAGAAGCACGTATGTGTCGTGTACTTCAAATTTTTCCAGCTAAGTGTAAATCAATTATAATCGCTGCCCCTCATTAGTAACGAGTATCGCTTGTTCACTGCGTCATATCGTAGTAATAGCTGAACTAATAATAATAATAATAATAATAATAATAATAATAATAATAATAATAATAATAATAATATGATTGTTTGCTTAGTTTAGATGTAATTGCCTGGCAACCATGTTTGATATAGCTTTATAGCGCAAACTAAATTTATATTCTGTAAACTTAATTTACCGCTAAAACTTGAATATAAGGACTCACTATATTAGTGCTAGTTTTGCAAATGGCCATCTCATGTGAGTCAGCCTCATTATATTCTTGAAGTTGGCTGTAGTTGGCCACGTTGACGGGTAAGACTTACTGAGCATTTGAATGTTCAGTGCTTCGCTCTTTGTGTTTTTGTGTGCAGGTGGTTTCTCTCTCTCTTTTTTAGACTAACTGGCAGAAACAACCTCGATGGTGGCTATGTTCGTTAGAAGATTTGCTCGTCGCTGCTGTTGTGAGCTGCTAGAAGATGCATATATGGGCTCGATGTCATCTTATGTATAGTCTGAGGAGATTTTAGTTTAACTTAGGTTATTGTTTTTGCGCTTTTAAAAATTTTGGTTTTATAAACTTAAGTAACAATTTGTAGTATATTTTATTGTGTTTAAGTTGTATTGTTAGTCCTCACTTCGTTGAGCGATATCCGATAAAATCTTATGGTCGATGGATCGGCTCTTTTATGAACGACCTGTCACAACGAGTCGTGCTTGAATGTCATCGTGATAAGGGGTTGTTGATAACATGCGCGGTCTCGACGTGGAGGGTTTTATTCGCGCATCCCGAGATTTTTGTTTTTTGAATTGACGAACAAACGATCGAGGCGATATAAAAGCATCATCTCAAAAGCTTAAAAAAGCTCTCTGAATCGAATTACTGGGCGACACGGGTTAAGAACCATGTGACGACCAAGTGCGAAGGGCACCGTGTGTTGATCAATGACGAATGGTAAACCTAACAAAAAAAATAAATTATCTGAGTGTCGAAGCTGGAAGAACGTGTCAGTACGAGGGAATCAAATCAAAAGGCTCATGAGGTAAAAATTTACTATATCTCCTGCGTGATACGCGGACACTCAAGTGTTGGCACGTGTCTCTGTCTCATGATCCTCGGCGTCGTGGCAAGCCGGCGTCAGCGCCGGAGCTGAGGCACCCGCAGGCGGAGGCGCGGCGCGGTGGTGGCACAACCAGACAGTCCAGACCGCCGGCGCGTCGCAGACGGTAAGCGCATGTGCGTGGAGACAGGGACAAGGAGCGATCAGCAGCCGAACCACCATGTACAGGCGAACCCGACGTCGTCGCCGGCGCGGCGACTTCCTCGGCGCCGGGGGACCTTCACGACCCAACCCGGGAACTCGTTTTATCCCGGTCCCAAACGACTCCAACTCCCAGAGCCTGACAACAACCCTGGAGCAACCAAGAGAGGGAAATCCCAACGGACGAGACGATCGAACCGATACAGAACGTCTCCGGAACCCACCGGCGGCCGCCGGAGTTTGTTTCCTTCCTCGGATCAGGTTACAACTACATGGAAAGAAACGGGACAGAGCAGAGGAGAACAGGGGAAGACGATGAGGGTACCTCGGAGACGGAGAGGAAGCAGCAGCAGCAGCGGATCCTAGGAGAATGAATGAACCTTTCGGGATCTCGGATTCTCGGGGGCGGTTGGGTTGGGGCAGATGCTCCTCCGTTCCACTGCTTCTCAACCAGTCGTCACTCGTCAGTCAGACTGTGAGTCGGTCAGTTCTCAAGATTCCCGCGCCGTTCGGCCCGGTTTGTTTGTTGTTCCCGCCCGCACTCCTAAGCGTTGGACTGCGTGCCACAGGCTTGTCCACGTGGTGATCTTAGCTAGTGTTTGGTTCCTTAGGGCAGCCTAGCGTTGGATGTAAGAAGATCATAATAAGAGAGACAAGAAATTGGAAAAAATGCTATGCATTGGAGATATGGTGCTATCTTAGCACCAACTAGCTTTTGGTGCAAAATTTGAACCATAATTTGCATATATCTTGTTTATTTTGTAAGCCAAATTAGTTCGTTACTCGTGTCTAGGCTAATCAGTTTACGCGTTGTTTGGAGTTGGTTTTCAGTTCAAAATACAGGCTCCATTGGAGTCTGGTAGGATATGTAGCAGCATCAAGATTTATCTGGCCAAGCTTTGTTTCGTTGAGGAACCAAGCTGGTACAACACACTCGGCACAATATGCATATCTCCAGTGGTCCTTGAACATTATTAGCGATGTGCGCGCGTGATTTATCCTGTGAACACGTTTACTGCTTAACGATTGAAGAAGGTTAAGCTCTGTTTGTTTCAGCTTTTCAAGTTAGTTTTTTCAGCTAAAAAACTGAAGTCTGAAAAGCTAAAAAAAATAAGGTTTTAAAAACCTGGTTTTAGAACGCTGTAAACTTAGCTTCTGAGGAAATAAGCTAAAACTATAAAGTTCACCCAGAGCTGTTTTTTTAGCTTTTAATATACAGAGAAGCCAAGTATATATTACAAAAACCAATTATCACTGTTCAATCAGCCAGCTTTTTTAAAAACTCAAAATGCTCCAACATAAACAAAAAAGACCCTAGGTATTCAACAACATGAAGGCATGCCAGAAGGCAGCAGAACATGGGCCGTATCATAGGGCTTAGCAAGACCGTGTTGTTATGGGAATGAGGCCCACGTAGCCTGTACTGACCGGGCCGTGCTGTTTCTATGCGGTGCCAAAATGAACAAGTTGAAAGCCAACCCATCTTCACGGCTCATATGCCCAGGTATAGTCATGGGTGTCATTTTCGCACACCTCTGCTCGGAGTTTTGCAGGTGGCGCGGCGCCAATGCAGCAATGCAATTGCAGTAGTCTTTCCACGGTTGAGGCAAACCCGGCAACTTCAGAAGCGGGCGAGAGTTGCGAGGCTATCAAACTAACATGGCTGCTGGAACCATGGCAGAATTCGGAGCTGGCGCCCCTGAATTCCATTCCCTTTATACAAAAAAGGATTTTCACATGCAAAATATATAGATATAATTTAATAAAATGCTAATATGTGTTAGTATTAAGTTGCATGCACCAACTAGTTAACTTTAAAAGTTTAAACTGATAAAAAAAAGTTGAACAATTCGCTTATACTCTAAGTGAGTACCATTTGGAGGTGGGCACAATATATGGTGTATATAATCTATGCCACAAGCTCTAGCCAATGGCCGCAATTAAAGGGATTTATCTGACCCACTTTCTAACGTTTCATGATCAATCACCAAGTTGTACAACAGATTATGCATGCAAGTGGCCGTGCGTTCTGTCAGACTAGTGGTACTCAACATGATAATATCTCCATGGCGTGTCCTTAAATAGCTTATCTAAAACCAAAACAATTGGTTTCGTTCCGTTGCTATTCTGCTGTCTCTTCCTTTTCAACGGCTTAACTCTGAATTAGAAAGTTATTACTCCCTCCGTTCCAAAATACAAGCATTTCTAGTTTAGTCAAAGTTAAACTTTTAAGTATCACTTTGACCACTAATAATATATAATTAACAATATTTAATCATATAAAAAATTATATTTTTTGGATTTATCATTAAATAAACTTTTATAAAAATTATATTTTTATATTAAAAATTATTTTTATTGTGGCAGAACCGCCCCAAAACACTAAACGACTCGTCTAGGATCGATCTCGGGTGATATTGAGCAACAATACCTAAATAGTGATAAAATAAAATAGAAAACCGATTAAAGTCTTATAATAGAGTTTAAGTAGTCTTAGGAGAGATAAGTTTAAAACAGAGTTTAAAACATAACAGAAATGATACGGAAGAGATACGACGGTTTTCTACTATAAAGCATATCTTGTCCTAAAACATGCTTCACCCTTTGTGACCGAAGTTCGATGAATACGG
Source organism: Zoysia matrella (assembly GCA_001602295.1). Lineage (NCBI taxonomy): Eukaryota > Viridiplantae > Streptophyta > Magnoliopsida > Poales > Poaceae > Zoysia > Zoysia matrella. Next base: position 95,008 of record BCLG01001605.1, on the reverse strand, counting down.
AACCGGTTCACAGAACCAGTACACAGGGAAAACAATAAACTATGAGTACTAATTACTCAGCAAGGTTTACTCGTCAAAATTGATCAACTACAGCCGATTCTTAGACATGAGGGGCTGACTTACAGGGGTGGTCATTTGCATAAAATATAGCGCTATCAGTAAATTCTTACTTTCAACTTTTAGCGACAAGTTAAGTGTACGAAATGTAAATTTAGTTTGCACTAGAAACTATAGCAGACATAGTTACCAAGCAATTTCCTATAAACTAAGCAAACAATTCATATTGTTACTTAAGTGTAGTTATTACTACGACATGACACAACGAACAAGCGGTACTCGTTACTGTGAGGGGCAGCGATTATAATCGATTTACACCAGCTAGAAAAACCCAAGTAGCACGACGTACACACTCCCAAGGAGTCACGTACGGCAACCTTTCACGTCGATATCATAGAGGCCAGTCTGGTTCTCACCCCTCCTGAGTACACGTTCTCCACGCGATACCACACATCAGGGCTATCCATGGTTAGCCCGTGTACCCTCCTAATATCATCACTAAAAGAGGAGTGAGTTGTTGTCCAACCACTATGATAGTCGAGTTACATCGGTTTACTAATGTCTATTTCACTAGCATGCTTTTGGTACGTTCAAACTTGCTCAACAGGGCCACACTCGAATTGGTCCTTAATCGATACAGACAGAGCTATCACACCCCGACCACGAGTCCACACAGGAAACATGCCTCTCTGCCATCCTATTCCCTGCCCGATCTCAGGTTAATCGTGTGGTAATAAAGTGACTAAGGTAACAACCTATAGCTCGCGAGTGAGGTCTTTCATTGACTCGACTTGTACTGTCAAGTTGACTTAACCTAGCTCTAAATCAAGTTATCTGTACCAATATACAATTAACATAGATAATTCGCATTATCATGCAGTTTAAGGTTTACAAACAACTCCTATAACATAATGCGCAGTACATTAACCATACAATACATAGTGATAAAATAAAATTTTAAAAACAAGATTAATGCACTGTGGCTTGCCTTCGGTTTGCTGAGGGTTAGCGCAAACAAGAGATTGATTTTCAGCAACGGACAACTCCGAAGAAACTAGAGCAAGTTGCTGACCTCCTTCGGCGATTCCTAAAGGCATGAGGTTCTTAAATAACTAACAGATCTATTTATAGAGATGAAAATGCAATTTTTAAAGTTCTAAAATATTCTACATATTTCAAGGATTCTTATTTGTAATTTTTGGAGCTAAGATGAATTTTCAACGATTTTTGGAATATAATACTAATTTCTGAACAATTAATAATTGATTTCGCAAAATAGACAAAAATTTTCGGCCTACTGGGCGTGCTCACCCAGGCCAGCCCATGAGTGGTCGGGCCATTTCGGCCTGGCTCAAACTTGGGCCGC